>JACJUY010000933.1:90714-107498 GCA_014220935.1 Platorchestia sp. MABIK
TTGCAATTTGTTTCATCGATGTACACTAACGTTTTGCCGTTCCCAATAAAATCCATCGCTTTTGACACGTAATCTGATCGTTTTCTTTTGTTACTTTCGGAATTCATCTCTGATGGCTCCGATCTTGCTTTTTGTACAGAATAAAGTTGACAGTCAAGATGCCTGTGCACTGTGTTTGTAGCTATTGATACTCCTGTTTCTTGCAATAATTTATTTGTGATTGTTACTAAAGTAATAAGAGATCTTCTTCAAGATAACTAATCATTTTCTGCACATGTATGGGTGCAACCTTCGTATTTCTTGCACCTCCGTGTTTGTTAACTTCCTTATCAATTTTTCGAATCCAACTATATGCAGTTGCTATTGGTACGCCATGATTGTTGGCCACTTTCCTCCAGTCTCCGTCGATATCTTCCGCTGCAGACAAAACCATTTGTTTTTCGTTTGTGTTTTTTATATCTTCCACGCTTTGTTCCTCTCTTCACTAATCGTGTTGTATGTTGATCTTCAGATTCCGAATCACTGAGAAGGTTGCTGACTTCGAGTTTTTCCATTGTCATGATGGGTGTTAGAATGAAAATAATTCAGCAAAGAAAATTCGAGCTCTTATATACGCTACATACAGTAGTTGGTATCATTTTTACAATCCATTCTACTGCAAATTTTTTATGATTTATGATTATGTATATGCAAAAAATCTGCAAATATAGGTAGGAACATACAGTAATATGTAGTTTTATTAGAGTAATCAATATTAAATTTTAAATTGTATGTCAGATATTTTAACTTGAATGTCAGATATTTCAATTTGAAAGTCAGATGTTTTTTTACTTGAAAGTCAGATATTTTAACATGAAAGTCAGATATTTTAGCTTGAAAGTCAGATATTTTAACTTGAAAGTCAGAAATTTTAACTTGAATGTCAGATATTTTAACTTGAATCGAAAAAGGTGTAGAGCTAAATTGATTCTTGACCGGCCTTTGGAAATTCTACGGAATAATGCAGAGCAACACCGAGTAGCTAAAGAGAGCTTAACACATGAAAGAAGCGAGGAATTTCTACGTCACAGCGCTGGACAACATTGAGTAGCACGAGAGAATTCAACTCAAGAAAGAAGGGGTGAAATTCTTCAGATTAATGCCGAGCAGCACGTGTGCACTAGGTTGTACAGAATATCACCAGTTGAGACTGAGGAAAGTATAGGAAAGGTATAAGATAGCATAGAAAATCGTGGGAAAGCCATGTTAAAGCTCAGTTGGTCTGCCACTTTATCACGCTGTCAAGGAAGCTTAATGACTATTTTTTACAGGAGTTTTACCAGTGCACAAGATTAAGAGTATTTTAATCGCGGGTCCTGTTGGGTTGGATATATTTGCTTTTGATCCACATCCGAAGTATATTTTTTAGGAAATTATCGATTCCAGTCATTTATGACGGATCGCGTACACTAAAAAAACACTACACCTCGAATTTCTCGCAGCGCCAGCAGCGTAACATCATCTCTTCCTCTCCCTTTTAAAAAAAACAGGGGTGTACTTAATAACATAGAAGTTATGCACAGGAAATACCCAAATCAATTTATTCATTTATTCGTTTAAGGAGACACGTGGCATTTTATTTGATAAGAATAATCAACATTATGTAGGGTGTTTTTTTTGTGTGAATGAATTTCAATCATAGGTAGAAAAATAAAATTCAAAATTCAAAATAAATCGATTTTCACAAATGATAAAATACCAAAACGCAGTAGTTTTCGAGTTATAAGGACTTAAAGAAATTTTAAAACTCAAATTAGGAGATCTCGTGCGCGACATTAAAACAGTTTTTTGTTATTTTTACGATAAAACCTTAAAGCATTTTACAATTACGAAACATTTGCAATTTGAACGTTCGTTAGGAAATTAATTCTGAGTCACCAATGATAAACGGTAGTAGCTATTTCATTAAATTAATAAAACGTGCAAACATTTTTCAATCCTTAATAGCTTGAAACTGCAGAAACATTTCCTAACCGTAAAATGCGTGCAGTTCTCATTGTAAAAATATCAAAAACCTGTTTTAGTGGGGTAGGAACTTCAAGACTTCACCTTCACCTTTTTCACCTTTTCACCCATCAAGACTTAACCTTTTTCACTTTGAATTATTCTAAGTCAAGGTCAATTTAATCCAAGTCAAGATCAATTTAATCCAAGTCAAGATCAATTTAATCCAAGTCAAATTCAAATTAGAGCAATCTAAAGTTAAGTTAAGAATTGACGTAATCACACGTTAATTTGAGCGTTTTCTGTATTAAATATGCCTTTATTTTATGTAATGAGCAAGATAATCGTTTTTCTTTTCAGCAAGGAATACATAAAATTTTCGCCGGTGTCCGGTGTTGCAATCTAAAAACAAGCTGTCGTAAAATGTGCTAAGTATCCAGCATCAGGCGGCAGAGGGGGATTCAGATCTTTGAGCGGCGTAAAAGATACCAGTCAATTATAAAAACTTCTTATTAAACTACTCACTAAAGTTCTTTTAAAATTCTACATTTATGGCAGTTTGCATCCATTCAAATTTTTATGTTCAACAGGTAATTTTATGTTACACACATACATACATAGTAGTATCGAGGAATTATTTACACTCGAATAGAGATTTATATCCGTGAAATTTCACTTTATCACATGTATCAAATCATGTATACATGCTACTAAATAAGATTATCATTGTAGATTTAATCCATAAAAAAATATAGCCATAAAGTCCTTTTTCGCTCGTCCAAACGATTTTCGTAAGGAGAAGTTACTATTTATCTCATCGACAGAGATGATATATTTACCTTGGCCCATTAATTTGAAGGGATGGCAACATTTTTTTTGCTAATGCAGGAATGTATGTGTAATGTACTCCTATCAATTATTTTCAAACGGAATCGTACATAAGTACTCAGTGAATCGCGGTTGTATATTTCTCTTAAAGACTAAATCTACGTAACGTCCAATAGTTCTCTTATGTATTAGTATGTATATGATTTCATACATGTGATAAAATGAAATTTCAAATATGTAAATCTCTAAATGAGAGTGGAAACATCCCCGATACTGCAATGTGTAACATAAAATTACATTTTGAAGACAAATATTTAAATGAATGCATACTAACATTAATGCAGAATTTAAAATAATTTCAATGAGTAGTATAATACAAAGTGAACTGGTTATGTTATACTGTATATTTGACTGGTATCTTTTACGCCGCTCAAAGATCTGAATTACACTCTGCCTCCTGATGCTGGATACTTAGCACATTTTACGACAGCTTGTCTTTAAATTGTAACACAGGCGAAAGTTTTATGTATTTCTTGCTAAAAGGAAAAACGATTGTCTGTCTCATGACATGCAATAGAAACATATTTCATGCAAAAAACGCTATAATTAATGAGTAATTGTGTCAATTCTTAACTCAACCTAAAGTTGGATTAATCTGAATTTGACTAGGATTAAGTTGAACTTGACTGAGAATAATTGAACTTGACTTCGATTAATTCGAACTTGACTTGGATTTATTCGAATTTGACTTGGATTTTTTCGAACTTGACATGGATTTATTCGAACTTGATTTGGATTTATTCGAACTTGATTTGGATCTATTTGAACTTGACTTGGATTTATTTGAATTTGACTTGGATTAAAATGAATTTGACTTGGATTAAAATGAACTTGACTTAGATTTATTTGAAGTGAAAAAGGTAACGCCAACATTGGCGCGCACGTGGTATCATACTTTAGGTTTCAAAGTTTCTTAAAGTTCACATTACTCTAAAACTTAGGAGTTTTGGGCATTTAATCATTCGTGAAAATTGATTTATTTTGAGTTTTCAACCTACGGTGAACATTTATCCGCACAAAATAAATTATACATTTTGAAACGCTTGGTGTCTCCATCAATTTGTAACAAATATGTGTTTTTGTATTTAATTTCCCCTATGTTAACACAATAGGAATTAGCTTGATTGGATGGTATCATAAATACCATTCAAATGATGTGAAAAACCTAACATCTGCTCAATTCTGTTTATAAGTAAAAAATTTTGCTTGAAAATTGATTCTATTGTTGAGAAAATGCAGCTTATCGTGGAAAAAAGATATGGCAAATTTGTTGAAAACTTCTTTGTTAATAATAATTTGAAATATAATACACAGTTGTTGCTTGCTTGGTTGGTGTGTACGTCTGTGATGTTCATAAGGATGCTAATTGACCGTATCAGTGATAAGAGTTTCACCAGAGCACAAGTACAAAAATATTTTAATCGCGAATACTATTAGGGTGGATCTAATTGTTTGTCATGTAGATCTTGAGACTTTTTTAAAGAAAACTATCGAATCCTGTCATTTTTGAAGAATCAATGTACACTAGTAGATAAACATTAGTAAAACTTGATTTTTAACATTTGATTGCCAATTTAAAAGTCGTTCGTAAATAAAGATCATAATAACCATATGTACAGGTTGCAATACCTGCAAGCAGTAATATTTATCTTAGAAATTGTGAATAGGTGGAGTTGGAGTCACAAAATTGTGATTAAGCGGAGTCGGTGTTGGAGTCGCAGAATTCTGGAAAGGTGGAGTCGGAGTCGGAGTCGCAAAATTCTGGAAAGGTGGAGTCGGAGTCGGAGTCGCAAAATTCTGGAAAGGTGGAGTCGGAGTCGGAGTTGGAGTCGGAGTCGCAAAATTCTGAAAGGGCGGAGTCGGAGTCGCAAATTTATTCCTCCGACTCCGCAACCCTGCTTTAGGGACTAGTTTTTCTCTTCCGAGGAAATTTTTTTTCAACATTTGAATTTTTATTTTTCCTTGGCATTGTTAGATTGTATTCAGCTCTTTTTAGTATTTTAGAAAACTCTTGAACAAATTGAGTGTTGTCATTTAGGGCCAAATTTTTTTGACGTTTTCATGTGTTAACGGCTATTAAATATTTCATTACAGGGGGAAACTAAATTTTTACATTGAAAAGTATTGCTAAGTATAGTTTCATGTGAATTTTTTTATCTTCCAGGACATGGAATTGGCATGCAACCCAAAGAAGCTGCTGATCATTCACTGCTATTGGACAATGATCCACCTACACTGGTTCCCATCCCTCCATCACAACCAATTGTAGAAATGGGGATTACAATTTCATCATCTGCTCAGCATCCTCCAACACTTCATATGACCAGTGGTTTAAGTCCTCAACCAGCCACCAAAAGAGCCTATTCAAGTCCTCAACCAGCCACCAAAAGAGCCCATTCAAGTCCTCTATCAGCCACCAAAAGAACCTATTCAAGTCCTCCATCAGCCGCCAAAAAAGCCCGTTTGAGTTTTCAATCTGGTTCTGAGAGAGACCATTCAAGTCTTCAATCAGCTTCCGTGGGAGCCTATTCAAGTCCTCAAACAGCCACTAAAAATTCTAGTCTTTTATCAGCTCCCAAGCAGGCTTTTTCAAGTCCCCAATCATCCAGCAAGCAAGCAAGCAAGCAAGCAAGCAAGCAAGCAAGCAAGCAAGCCTGTTTGGCTCCTAAATCAGCCACCGCTTCAACTCATCGCTCATCTGCAAAAAAAGACTTCCCAACTTCCCAATCAGTCACTGAAGTAGCTCGTTTAACTCATTCTCAAGCTAAGATTCCTCAACGTGCAACTGAAATTCTCTCGTAAATTTATCAGCCAGAAACTTCAGTTCAGCGAATTCAGCACTCAAGTCCAAGTCTGTCTTGTCAGCAAAAATTATTTCCTTGTCCCATCAGGGTGGAAAGTGCGGCAAACTCGAAGGAACGCAAGAAAAGGCGCTTCTCTGGTAGGAAAAAGAGACCTGTTCAGTACAAGCGTTTCAACATTGACACGCAGCTAGCTCAATTGTACCCAGGGCTGGGACCATACCTGAGTGAATTCATTAAAATGAAACTGAAAGGCAAAATGAGGTACACACTCTATCAAAAATAGATGGCTGTCAATATCCTTGTGAGCTGCAGCATATCAGGATACAATTTGTTGAGAATTGGGTGATTTAAATATTGCCCGGAGATGCCGCTCCATCCAAGGTTTGATCCAATCCATAACGGTCATTCTTTCATTGAGACCTTTTTTTGGATGGCCATCATCTGCCATACCTATCAACAAGTAATCTCTGCCAAGATGAGCTCGAATTATTCTTCGGAAAAATTCGTCTGCTGCAGAAGTTCTCAGATGCCAAAACGTTCACGCAGAACTATGCCATGATTACTGCCTTTTCTCTCATTCGAGCTCCTTTCGCTTCTAATTGCAAAACAGCTCCTGATGAGCAATTAGGAGAGACCTTGGGCTTCTTAGCAGAGGTGAGGTGAGTCTGGTAACCCTCTAAGGAATACATACATGTCAGAATAAAATTTAAGATGTTGTCCAAATTATAGACCGATTTTCCCGACTCAATTATAAGGAGTCTTATTAAATTGATATTTGCATTTTTTAGACTTATTCCTTCAAAATTTTCATTAGTTTGGATTAGATTAGGATTAGGAAATGTAAATATATTAGACAACATTAACTGTTAGAAAGGAATTGTGGGAAATAGATTGAGCGCATGAACTTAGGTTTTGCGTTAAGCCTTGTATTTACTTAAACTTATCGTTAAACCCGTTAAGTCTTCTCTGCTTATTACTTTCAATCTCGTGTTTCCTTTTTTCCCCTCATATCTTGTTTCCCCCATGATATCCCACATTGCATTCCCTTATCTCCTCACTAAATGGTGCCTTCCTCCTTCCTCTCCTCTAAACACGCATTTTTTTAGTGGTTAAGGAGGCTTAAACTAACATATAATCTAATCTAATCCAATCCTATCTTTTTGTCTCTTTTCTTCTTTTTCTTTATTGAGGCTCCTTATATTTTTACATTTAGTATTATGCTCTAGTTTATCATCTCCATTTCTTTGTATACATTTCAATGCTGCTTCCCATTCAGCTTAATTCTTTACAACTGACCCTTTTTTCTAGTTGCTCTCACCTGCATCTCAATTTATCATATTAGCTTTACTTTAAATTTTCTCTACGATTTAAATCTGCACCCTTAAATGCAACTGAAATGCTTGCTTATGAAGCCAAAGACTTCATTGAAAAAATTAACTTGAGTTCACATTTTTTTTTGCCTTTCAGGTGCCAGAAGAAAGTGAAGTAATTTCGCCTATCATTGGGGTGTCTGAAGAGGAACAAAAGGCTGCCGTGTGTTCAACGGAGCCACCAAGATCGGAGAAATTTTTGCTTCTGTGGAAGTGGAAGATGCCACCACTTATATCTCTGATTACCTTGCCATGAAAATAGACGTATACCACCAGCAACTGGAAAAAACATCTTTGGTTAACTGCAGTACATGTTCTTCCAATCTTAGCGTAAAAAATTTCAGTTTTCATTCTGTTTCATTTAAAGAGTATATTCAGTCTGATGATCCGTGCAAGGGACTGATATATTGCAGTAAGTCTTTTGTACACACTATCATATGTTATGAGAGAGTTTTTCTTTATCTTTTCAGTAAAATTAGTCACTTACCAGGCTTCTGCAAATCTGTGTGTAAAGTAATCCATGATAACTGCCCTAAACCTCACACTTGCTGTTCTCTAATAACAATGTACCTAATGAAGTTTTTTGTCAGATGTAGAACACTGCAGTCAATTAGGGCGTACAACAGATCTCGTTGGACTACCTGTTCCAAAGAGAAACTCAATGAAATGATGCATAAATGATTCATTTCACTTTGCTTTGATTCACTTCACAGTGATTCACTTCTGCTAATGAACTACCATTAGTGTTCAACTTGTGATAGTCTAAAACTTCCTTGTTTAATAATAATAATCACAATAATAATAATAATTATACTGGTCATTCTAAAGTATATCTTTGTATTCCATCATGCCAAATTTCTTCATTTTTGAATTTTAAGTGCTCATTTTATTTTTTTTATAGTTCTTTACTTACTGGCATGCAGAGTGTCCTGATGTTTGAATCTAGCGCTACTGCATTAGGACCTGCTCGCCATAGCCGTGTGTGTATAGGACCTGACTCCGTGCGGGGAGACCCGGGTTCGAGTCTCGGCGCTGGTGGCGATTTTCTCTGTTGGGTATAGGAGAAAAATTCTAAGCACAATACCCCTCTCTACCCAGGTGTCTGAAATGGGTACCGGTCTTTGACCGGGGGAAAGCGTCATGGCGTCCTGGTGTTAGTTATAAGGCATTTGAAAAACCAATGTAAAAGGTGATATGTATCATGCTTCAATTGGAAATATAGCATCCGTAGATGCCGATGTTGTTTGAGTGATGCAGTTTATTATTTATTAGTCTTTTGTCGTCTGTGATTACTTAAGTCCTTTCCTAGAATTAAAAATTAGTTTATGTTGTTTCTTTTGTCTAGATTTTGGAATTTATAACCGGAAAATGTTGAAACGCGCCTAGAGCGTTGGTGTACCAAATGTTGTTATGATACGAAAATAGTTTATTTCATTCATTATCGCCAAAAATTTACGTTATATATGTTTAAAGTATTTTTAAGTGATGAGAATATTTCTTCAGGAATTAATTGCTGCTTGTATTTTGTTCCCCATTCTTAAAGAACTAGTTATGTCAAGTCCCAAGGTGAGAGTTTGGTAGGGCATTTTTTGTTGATGAAATTTCAAAGCTTTGTTTTCTTTTGTTAAGAACTCTCTTTTCGTTTTATTCACTGCTGTTCCGTTTCTCTTCACCTATGATTTTCTTCTTCAGCGTCAATTTTGTCATAATCTTACTCCTCAATTTAATGTTTCTATGTACAGGGTATCTTCCCCTCAGGGGAATACAACTATTGGATCTGTGGGAATTAGCGCTCCCAGGGGGATTATGTGAGGGCGCGAGCTAAAGGTTAGGTACGCTCTCTTTTTGTTGAAATAGAAAAGGTTTTTGTTTTCATACGACCCATCTTTTTCCGGTTCACTGCTGTCCTGCTTCTCAGCCCCTTCTACTTTTTTCTTCAACTTTTTCTTGTTTCATGAACTTCTTTCTTAGCATTCTGTTTCTATGCACCTTGTGCATAGATTCCCCATTCCCTCAGCTCCATACTTAATGGTGCCTTCATCATTACTCTCTTCGAACATCTTTGTTGTGGTAAAGGGAGTCTAAAACTTCCTTCTATAATAATAATGATAATAATAATTATACTGGTCATTCTAACGTACATCTTTGTAATCCATCATGCTAAATTTCTTCATTTTTGAATTTTAAGTGTTCATTTCATTTCTATTTTATAGTTCTTTACTTACTGGCATACTGAGTGTCCTGATGTATGAATATAGCGCTACTGCATTATGAGTGAATGGTGGAACGGAGAAATAGGAGCGGCTGTGAGAAGAAAGAGGGGGGCGTTCGAAAGATGGCTGCAGAGGGGCAGCCAGCAAAATATCGAAGAGTATAAGGAGAGGAAGAAGGAGGTACAAAGAATGGTAAGGAGAGCAAAGAGGGCAGCGGATGAGGAGTCTGGGAGTGGATTTCATGGAGAGAAGAAAGGTTTTCTGGAAGGAAGTGAAGAGAATTAGGAAAGGACAGGGGGAGAGTGAGGCAAGAGTGAAGGATGCAAATGGTAGGCTGCTAGTGGAGGGTTATGATGTGAGGAAGAGATGGGCGGAGTATTTTGAGGAACTGCTGAACGTGAAGGATGATAGGGTTGCGAGAGTGCTGGCTGTTGGAAGTGATGTTAGAATGCCTGTGTGTGGTGAAGTGAATAGGGGTCGAATAAGAAGTGTAGAAGTGAAATGTGCGTTGGATGTGATGAAAAATGGGAAAGCACCAGGTATGGATGGTTGCACGGTTGAATGTCTAAAGAAAGGAGGAAATGTGGTTGTAGAATGGTTGGTACGTTTATTTAATGTGTGTTTTGAGGCTAGTAAAGTGCCGGTAGATTGGAGTAGCGCGTTTGTAGTTGCGTTGTACAAGGGGAAAGGTGACAGGTATGAGTGCAGTAATTCTAGAGGTATAAGTCTACTGAGTGTCGTTGGGAAGCTGTATGGAAGAGTTTTAATTGGAAGAGTGAGAGTGATGACGGATCGTGAGCTGGCTGAAGAACGATGTGGTTTTAGAAGTGGCAGAGGTTGTGTGGATCAAATGTTTGCTGTGAGACAGGTAAATGAGAAATACTTGGCAAAGGAAAAGATTTATATTGGGCATTTATGAATCAAGAGAAGGCGTATGACAGAGTGGACCGTGAGGCTCTATGGCAGGTTGTAAGCTTGTATGGAGTGGGTGGGAGACTGTTGAATGCGATCAAGAGTTTCTACATTGATAGCAAAGCGTGTTTGAGAGTTGGGAATGAGGTGAGTGAGTGGCTTCCAGTTGTGACAGGTGTGAGACAGGGTTGTGTGATGTCGCCGTGGCTGTTTTATTTGTTAATGGATGGTGTGGTGAGAGAAGTGAATGCCAGAGTGTTGGGAAAAGGTGCGCAGTTGGTGGAACAAAATGGTATGTATTGGTAAGTGTGTCAGCTGTTGTTTGCAGATGATACAGCGCTTGTGGCTGATTCAGAGGAATAACTGCAGAGACTGGTTGCAGAGTTTGGTAGAGTGGGCGAAAGGCGTAAATTGAGGGTGAATGTGAGTAAAAGTAAGGTTATGAGATGTTCAAGAGGTGGAGTGTTTGGAACCTTGGATGTGAGGATGAATGGTGAAGTTTTAGAAGAGGTAGAGCATTTTAGGTACCTCGGGTCGGACGGGGCTGTTAAGGGAACCATTTCCGAGCATCTCCGTCAAAGATTAGATTTTCCTGATGGTTTTTTTATTGCTTTAAAAGAGTTTGAGATATGTCCCCGAATGTCTGTAGAAATATCAGGAACGTATCCCAGAGCTAGCGCCCCCCCGAGAGGGGGAGAGCGTCTCTCTTCCGGACCTTTTTTTCATTTATGAACCTAGAGCAATAAAATATGGTACACTGATAGGAAATGCAATTTAGAATCATTTACCTTCTATGAAAAATGCGATTTTCTTTGAAAGAAAATTGGAAATCATAGAAAACGACATTTTTGGAGGGGTTTTCGAAATGCTTATTCTCTGACAGTTTTTGAGCTACAGTAATGATTTTATCATCATTAGATGTGGAATAACGTGGAAATTCCAAAATATTAAATGCTTTCCCTAAAATTTCCAATTTTTTTTCAACTTTTTATATTTCATCATTCAAATTCCTCAAGGTAAGCGTCCCCCTTCCAAACCTTTTTTTATTATTGAATTTAGAGCAATGAAATTTGGTACACTGATAGGAAATGCAATTTAGAATCATTTATCATTTATGACAAAATGCAATTTTCTTGAAAAGAAAATGGGAAATCATAGAAAACGACATTTTTGGGGGAGTTTTCTAAATGCTTCTTCTCTGACAGTTTTTGAGCTACAGTAATGATTTTGGTATCATTGGATGCAGAATAACGTGGACATTCCAAAAAAATTAAATGCTTTTCCTCAAATTTTAAATTTTAATTGAAAAAAATGAAAAAATTGAAAAAAAAAATTCGACAAAATTCAAATTTATGACGTTATAACTTTGGAACAAAATTGAATTTTGAAAAACTATTTAATTTTTTGGAAAAGCCTTGTTTTTTTGCATCTAATGATATCAAAATCATCACTGTAGCTCAAAAACTGTAGGAGAAGAAGCATTTTTAATCTTAAATTTTTTTTTAAAAACAAGTAAGTTTTCAAGACGTTTTTGATAATAACTCCGAAGTTTACAAAGCTAGAGCAATGCGGTTTGTTGCATTTGAAAGTGAAATGTGTGATCTAAAAATTCGGCTGTAGGATTTTCCAAATTCGTTATGAAAAACTTTCCGTAGACTTTTTTACCCTAAAATTATAGCTTCTACCCTACCTCTTTCGAAAAAATCATATAAATTCGGAATGAAATAAATCAAAAAACCCCTGACTCATTTTTAAAGCACACATTTTACTCTCAAATGCAACAAACCGCATTGCTCTGGCTTTGTAAATTTTGGAGATATAATGAAAAATATATGTATAGATATTTTTCTATTATAAGGAATAGTTAATTTTTTATGCCCTAATGAAAAAATATTGGTCAAGATAAGTTGTTACGAATTTAGAGATCTAGTAGTCTGCAAATTTTCAAAGGCGTACGTCCAATAGAAAAAAAGTTTCCAGTTTTTGGAAATGGTTCCCGTATGGATAGTATGGAAGTAAAAGTGAGACATCGAGTGAGTGAAGGCTGGGAGACATTGGGTGCAATGAGGAAAGTTTTTGAATGCAGGAGTTTGAGTATGAATGCCAAGAGAGGACTGTATGAAAGCTTGATCGTGCCAGTTTTGTTGTAAGGAGCTGAGTCCTGGAGTTTGAGAGTAGCTGAAAGGAGGAAGTTGGATGTGTTTGAGATGAAGTGTTTGAGGAGCAGGTATGGAGTAACAAGAAGAGATAGGATCAGGAATGAGTTGGTTAGGGGGCAGACGGGGGTTATCAAAAATTTGAGCAGGCGAGTGGATGAAAGAGTGCTTGGATGGTTTGGACATGTTGTAAGAATGAATGTTGAGCGGCTGGTGAAAAAGATTTATATGTCGGAAGTGGGTGGTATTAGAGCGCGAGGGAGACCACAGATGAGTTGGATGGATGGGGTGAAACGTGCTTTGTATGAGAGGGGTTTGACTGTGGACGTGGTGAGAGGTTTGACTGCGGACAGAAGTGAGTGGATGAAGTGCATAAGAAGGTAATTTTATTTGTGACGCTGTACTGGAAGCCTGCCCGTGTGTGGTGGGGTTGGCCTGTCCTGTGCGGGAGGAGAAGCTGCACTCAATAAAGCGGTCGAGGTAAACCAGCCGTGGCTGTCGGGCCTGACTGTGGAAGGTGGTTGTGCTGGGCTGATGCTGATCCTGACAGTTCTGGTGCGGCTAGTGCTGCCTCTCTCGCTTCCTAGTGACTGAGGGTGATGACTGTGGCCTGCTGTCGGCTACCCTCCCGTAGGGAGGAAAGGCCTGGTATATGTATGTATGTATGTATGTATGCATTAGGAGTGGTGCAGTTTATTATTTATTAGTCTTTTGTCGTCTGTGATTACTCAAGTCCTTTCCTAGATTTTCATAATTAGTTTTATGTTGTTTCTTTTGTATAGATTTTGTTATTTATAACCGGAAAATGTTGAAACGCGCCTAGAGCGGTGGTGTACCAAATGTTGTTTTGATAGGAAAATAGTTTATTTCATTCATTATCGCCAAAAAGTTACGTGATATATATTTAATGTATTTTTAAGTGAGGAAAATATTTTTCCATGGACTAATTGTTGCTTGTATTTTGTTCCCCATTCCTAAAGAACTAGTTGTGTCAAGTCCCAAGGTGCGAGTTTGGTAGGGCACTTTTTTTGATGAAATTTCAAAGCTTTGATTTTTTTTGTTATGAACTCTCTTCTCTTTTTATTCACTGCTGTTCCGTTTTTCATCACCTATGATTTTCTTCTTCAGCGTCAATTTCGTCATAATCTTGCTCCTCAATTTAATGTTTCTATGTACAGTGTATCTTCCCCTCAAGGGGATACAACTATTGGATCTGTGGGAATTAGCGCTCCCAGGGGGATCATGTGAGGGCCCGAGCTAAAGGTTAGATAGGCTCTCTTTTTGTTGAAATAGAACAGGTTTTTATTTTCATACGACCCATCTTTTTCCGGTTCACTGCTGTCCTGCTTTTCAGCACCTACTACTTTTTCTTGTTTCATGAACTTGTTTCTTAGCTTACTGTTTCTGTGCACCTTGTGCATAGATTCCTCATTCCCTCAGCTCCATACCTAATGGCGCCTTCATCCTTACTCTCATCGATACGCTTTTTTTGTAGCGGTTAGGGAGGCTTAAACTAACTTATAATCTAATCTAATCAAGCGAAATATATAGCAGGTTTTATTTCAAATAAATATCTGAGTACGGAATTTTATTTTATCCTCACGATCTGGTGCGCGATCGTCAGCCCTATCCGCACGTAGAAGGTAATAAAACGTCTTGTTTGATTGAATGTAGTTAATTTTCCTACAGTTTGGATAGAACTTTTAATTTATGAGACCACAGGTTGGACTAAATTGAAGATCGATAACCTTTTAGTTCTGGTAGATTTGCACGTAGCCGGACCGAATTTAATTTTTCAAAAATCCAAATCCGTACCTGCGGAAGCACACAGGCAGTCGGTTCTGTTGTTGATCGTACGTCTGACAGGGGAGAGTGCGCTGCGTATAGTACGCTGCAACCGCCGTTGACGTCATGGTGTGTAGGTGACGTCATCTGGCTTGTTTGAAAGGAAGCTTTCTATTGGCTAGTCGAATTAGCGAATGTGCGAGGCTGTACCAGTAGAAGCACAGATCATATACTAGAAGATCCCCAACTTATCACTAAGCGAGTTTGAGCTCCGTCCGCGATGACGTAGGTGCCAATTGGCCAATGACGGAGCCAAGAAATTGTCACGTGACGAAATATCGGCAAGAGACTCTGAATCTGAAAGCAGCTGTGACAGAGGTGTAGCAAAGATTGCTACAGAAATGGCCTCGTACGTACGGTTTAAAAAGTGCTTAATGGAAAATTGTGGAAATGATAACCGTCAATGTCCTGATTTGTCGTTTTTCCTAATTACGACGAGTGGATGGCAGCATGTGGTAATGTAACGTTGAAGATGGATAAGAGATCCAAAAGGCCGGAGATAGCTTATGTGTGTGCCCAACACTTCTCTTGATCAGACTATAACTTCATTTTGTCTCCATTCAGAAATGCAAGAAGGTTATTGAAATCTTCAGCAGTTCCAAAAAGAGCTGTGCAAAACCAAGGTAATGTAAACCTTTTAGTTGTTTCGTTTATTCCAAGTTTACGCAGTAAATCAAAGTTTCACTAATTATGTATGATTTTCCTCATCCCCTTGATTTTGAACAATGAATGTCTGTTGTATTGATGTATAATAGCAGTGTGTTAATCAAGAGTAGAAATTTTTTGGGCTTTAAATTTTTATCAAAAATATGGTAAGAAATGTTGGTAGCTTTAGCTGGAATAAATAATGCAGTAGATAACCCAAAAATTTAATTTACATTAGGAAAAATGAATGCTATGCTTTTCATGCAAGATTTAGTTGCAAATATTATTCTAAAAGTAATGTTTCAATAGAAAAATAAACGCTGATTTAAATTGTCTCAAATTGGCCATAATTTTGTATTGCCAGTAAGGCAGTAACTGCTGCTAAGGCAGTAAATTTATCACGAAATCTCAAATTGGTATTTATTTTAATTGGTGATGGTGAAACACTTTGAATCGTCCTATGTTTTTTATCCAAGTTCTTTCACTTTGCTTGCAACTTATAACATGCTCTAAAATAATTTATTAATAGCTATTATGTGAAGTAATCATTGTGATACCTTGATTGCACTCAATGAGCATGAATGATCCATTACAAACAATTTGGTTTGCTTTTTAAAATTTACAGTTATTTTCTCACCGCTCATTGCCGTTATTATAATGAAAAGAAACATCATGCAGGCTTCTGTACTTTAGTAGGGAAATAGTAGCATTCCCACTCTGACTTCACACCGCTTCAAAATAAATGATTAGGTTTTGAATAAGTCAGCTTTTGATCCTACATCTATTAACTTTCAAAGGTGACCTTTGATACTATGAACAGTGATCAGACAGAGTTGTTTATAAAAGTGGCCTTGTACGTAGAGTTGCCACCAAATGTGACCATACAAAGTTTACATAGGGTTCCTCTTGGTTAATTCAAGGTCCAGAAACATGATCAATGGGTCTTTCTTAAAATAAAAATTTTCAGAGGAGGCTACATGGAATCTCAATTATAATGAACTTAAATTTCAAATGGAAATTTTACTAAAATTGAATAAAAAAAATCTAGTTAAAAGGAATAAAGCTTATTGAGATCAAAAGCATTCACATTGAGATTGGGAAATTTACATGATAATTATAATAAATTAAAATTTCAAATGGACCAGTTCAACAGTTTACAAGATACAGGGGCTAGAAACTGGGTAGTGGATTGATTTACTTGAATAAAAGGTCTAAATCCAAATGATTAATTTTCCACTGAAGGGGTGAAAGGAACCTATCTATTGGTTCTACAGGTATTGCAAGATAATTTTGAAACTTTCCAAATCCCTTTTCTCAGTAAGTTATTGATATTAAGATCAACAAAGGCTCTGTAACTCTCTGTAAAAACTTAATTCTACTCTCAGTTGATGCAAAAATGATTTGTCAACAGAAATGGGAAGCATATTTCAAGTTCTACCATAAATGTGAGTTCTGCCCAAATGGTGTGTTCATGCAAAACTGCTGAAGATTTTGAATATATTTCTTTTTTCCAATTGGATGTTCAGAATTTTGTTCCTGTTTATTATATGTTTATTACATGTTTAAGGAGACCACAATCAATTTTCGACCTTAAAAAGTGATGAAGCTCATTTTGCTTGTAAAAATACTAAAAAAATCTACATTTATTGGTTGAAATTTTTCTTGTTGCAAAAAATCTAAACTTTTGCAGCATGAAAATGTGTTTAGAATTTAACTTAGCACATGTGAACCATATTTTGTTCTCCTTGGCACCACAGTATGACGTAGCAAGGCAAAACATTGAAAGAATGAGATTCAGAAAAACAGAATTTCAGGTGGTTAACAATTACAAGTGAGATGAAGAAAGGACAAATGAGAACAAATACTTAAACAAGAAACAATGTAAAATACAAAAAATATTTGAATGGCAGAGTTACAGAGGATGAATGGCACAGTCCGTGGAATGAGTACAGGGACCAGAAAAAAAGA
>JACJUY010000933.1:122053-135254 GCA_014220935.1 Platorchestia sp. MABIK
ATAGTCCTGAGCTAGCGCTTAGCACTTTTCGCCGCGCTAACAGTGCCTTTGAGGAAAGTGGGTTTCCGCTGCGCAAATGGCAATCCAATAATTCTGAACTTCTTTCGCAAATTGACCCGGCTCTACGTAGTGCCGAAGTGAACTCCAGAGTGCTTGGGTATGACTATAACTCTTCTTCTGATCTTCTTTCTCTGTCTGTGAAAAGATTAGACTCTTCATGTAAAACACGAAGGAGCATACTTTCTGAAGTTGCGTCACTATATGACCCATTGGGGATTTTGCTACCATTTGCAGTGCGAGGTAAGCTCATTTTGAGAAAATTGACGCCTATGAGGCTGGGATGGGATCAGGATGTACCGGACGATTTATGTGGGGACTGGAAAAATTATTGTCAGGAGTTTTCAGAGTTGAGAGATTTTGAGTTCACTAGGATGAATTTGATCGAGACCAAAACTATTAAGCTAGTTGTCTTTTGTGATGCTAGTGCAAGTGCCTTTGGTACTTGTATTTACGGCGTTCAAGAAGAACGCAGTTCGCTTCTTTTCTCTAAAGCTAAGGTTTAGCCTCCTCGCCAACGAACTCTCCCTTCCCTTGAACTTTTGGCGGTGTTTCTTGCCTACCAATGTCTTGTGTCTCTAAGTGATGTTAATTTTCCTTATAAAGTTTCTAATGTAACTATTCTAACGGACTCCCAGGTCACCCTAGCTTGGCTGTTGAGCGGTAAACCTCCACGCAAAAATGTATTTGTAAGCAACAGACTAAAAAACGTAGAAGGCATGCGTAAAACGTTAGAATGTGAAACGTTGGCTGCCTTCAGCTTTGAGTATGTACCCATTATGTTTAACGTGGCAGACATGCTGACACGTGGTGTCAAAGTAGCTAAGTTTTTAGAGAGTAAAAAGTTATGGTTAGAAGATCCTTCTTGGATCAGAGAAAGTAGAGACAAGTGGCCCAAGGGACACTTGGGCTGCATTCCACAACAATTCGTTTCTGAAGCATGTATCGCAGTTAATGTTGCTCCCCCAGGTGAAGCTTCGCTTGTGGAGCTTGAGCGGTTTTCCTCCTACCCCAAACTATTGGGTGTGATGGAGAAGGTATTCAGGGCTGTCGCTATCTTGAGGCGCCCAGATCGGGGCGAGGCTAAACTGCGAGCATTTCTATATCTTATTTCCTCTATGCAAAGAGAGCATTTCGCCAGCGAGATAGAGGCCTTGACAAACAAGAGTCCTCGTCCGCCTTTGCTAGTTAGGTCTTTTAATCTGTTTCTTGACTCTCACGGTTTAGTTAGATCTAGCAGCCGTCTTGTTTCAGCTGAAGAATTGGATTATAACACTAAAAATCCTATTCTGTTGTCTAGCTCTTCTCATCTGACCTATTTATTAATTTTGCATACTCATAAAACTCTAAATCATCAAGGTCTTGAAACTACCGTGCAAAAACTCAAACTGGACGGTTATGTGATACCTCGCTGTAAGCGTACTGTTCGTAGCGTTCTATCCAAATGCATAGTTTGCAAACGGGTAAACGCTAAAGCTTTCTCCTATCCTGATCCGCCTGCTTTACCGGATAGTCGTGTGAATTTTGTAAGACCTTTCGCCACAACAGGAATGGACTTTTCTGGACATTTCTGGGTGTTAGATCCTTTTGGTCATAAACAAAAGGTATATCTATTGTTATTTACATGTTTCCAAACCAGAGCAATTCATATCGAGCTTCTTCCTTCCATGACTTTGGAGGAATTTTGTTCGCCTTTATTCGTTTCACAAACGAAAAGGGCGTACCTAATACTGTGTATTCCGATAACGCTAGAACTTTCCTGACCTTCTGTTGGAAGTTTTAACTTCTTCTTTGTATGAAGATCGTTTTGGCACTTTTAACGTCAAATTTAAAACTATTCCGATCTATAGTCCACAATTTGGAGCAATCTGGGAACGTTTGTTCAAATCTATTAAGGATTGCTTGTATAAACTCTTCGGTCGCTGCACCTATCCTTATTCTTCCTTTCTTACTGCTATTTCTGATATCACCCTTAATCTCAATCGGCGTCCGCTTTCTTATACTGAGACGGTGGACACTATCTTGCCTATCATGCCTGTTCAATTTCTTCATCTGTACCCTACTTCTAATTCGTTAATCCTTTCTGATGAGATTCCAGACTTGGAAACCGAGGACGGTGAGCGTCGGGAGCATTTGCTCTCTGCACTTGAAAGGCGCGACGTGACGGTAGCCAAGTTCCGGGAGCTCTGGTATACGCAATATTTAATTTCTTTGCGCGGTCCTTATCCGCTTAGATCTCTACCTCTTAATAATAAATTTTTATCTGTAGGTCAGGTCGTCTTACTTAAGCATCCCATAAGACCTAGACCGTTTTGGACCTTAGTTCGCATCATCGCGCTGCTTCCTGGACGCGATGGCAAGGTCCGAGTTGTTAGAATAGTCAAAGCTGATAACTCTGAAACTGCCGTTAAAATTTCTCTTCAATACCCTCTGGAGTTAGCTGTTTCTGATACTGCTTCAGAGGAGGGGTGGGAAAGCGCAGAGGGGAGCTCGAGTGAGGAGTCGCATCGTCATCTCGAGCCTCCCGAGAGTTCCTTTTCTCTTGAGGGTAGTTCTCTTTCTCTTGAGCGCCCTGGAGGTCAGCATTACTCTTCTGAATCGGACTCCTCGGACAGTTCCGAGGAACCCGAAGTTGCGTCAGCTGCCCGCCCTAAAAGGCAGGCAGCGCGCCAGCAACGTAGTAAGCTGGCCCAGTTGATTGAAAAAGGTCACTTATAGTTTCCTTTTCTATTTTGTTTGCTATTTAAATGTATATGCGCATAACTATTGTGAATGTACTTTCCATGTTTCCGATAGAAGGTAACTTTAATGTGTCGATGTTTTTGTGTAACGGAAGTTTCTTTCGAAAACTCCGTTTTTTCTCTTGTCGGGATTGTGTCGCAAATCCAGTCATCGCTCGTTGCTGAAGTCCTGTGCAAGACAGCCAATACCTTGCACAATAATGGACAAAGGCTTTCATTAATTTAACCAAGCCTAAAAGGCAATTACGCTGGCAATTTATGACAAAGCGNGGAGGTGGCCGCAGCCTGTTGCCACCTCAGTTTCAACCTGGTCGTTTCCGCGAGTGCATCTAACTTGTGCTATGCGGGTTCTAGCCTCAACCGACCCCTGCATCCGGGACTTAGTGTTCTTGATAGCCGGCTTAATTGGAGACGTATTCGCCTGAATATTATCTTCGAAGATCTTCAGGTGAGCCTCCTTTCCTTTGTTACGCTTGTCATTCAAATTGCCTTAAAAATTACAGCGTTCCCTGACCCCACTATGGGTGTTAGGTAAGTCTATGTCTTCAGTGTCCGTTAATTCGGAAAGTTACGGCGCACGGTCGGGTGGCGGGACAATATATAGTAGGTTGGGCTGTTATAGGGTACAATAATACAAAATTTTAAAGAACTAATATTTCATTTCCTTTATATGTACAATCCTTTTTAATTACATTATTTTGAGCCTAAATATGGTAAACAAAATTAAAGTAAACAAACATTGGCTACAGAATCCAGTGCAGACACCTGGTAAAACTAGTTTTGCAAATGATAAGGCATGAAGCACCGAACGCATAATACAACTTTACATATATAGCAAGCCTGGGAAGGATGCGATTTGCAATTTTCAAATGCACATTTACAAGCCTGTTTCTTTAGAGGAACAATATAATGTCCAAAGTTGTCATATCGAAAATCAGATATCCCTTTGATAGAAGATCTAGGTTTACCACATGCCTCTCTTTGCTCTGACTGTCAAATGTAGGTACATGCAATTAAGAGTTTGAATGCCAAGAAGAGCAGATCTGGTTCTTCTTCTTTGAGCAAAGCCCAACAATTTTGTATAGTGGCATCTAGCATCCAAGTGAATATTGCCCACCACCACTTTTTCAGTCTAATTGAAACTCTGTATTTATTTATGTTTTGATCCATGCGGTCGATGCCACCAATAAAATAATAGTACCGATTTATTATTTGTGGCCGCTCTATGGAAATAGCTCTCTTATCCCCTTGCTGACCATCTTGACACTTTCTCAATTGGGAAGGTTGCATCAATATTTGCAGCTGTAGTAACAACTGCATTATCCAACTAGCGCACAACTTGCTATCATATTTCTCGAGTCATAAGCTCTTGGTTACTTTTTCTTTTATTTTTCAAATTTAAGAGTGTAGGTTTTTGGCAGTCTGTTGTTTCGGATTGTTCCCATATTTCAATGAACTAAGTTTAGAGATAAGAGGAAGACTGGTGAAATAACTGTCAAAATAAAATTTAAATGGCTATTCTTCCATCTTTTTTGGTAAATTATTTATGAAATTCAACAAAACGTTTTCTCTCTTTCCATGACAATTCTTTAATTCTTCTGATGGTCCAAATGAATGTCCTTGATATATTTCAAATGAGCACACATACCCTAGTTTTAAATTGAGACACCAAGCCTTGAATCCAAACCGTATTTGTTAATTTTTTATGCACTGCTTACATCCAAGTCTGCCGAAATATTCAATAATTGATTCGTCTAAATTCAGGCATTGATTTGTAGGGTATGCATAAGAAAATTTCTTGTTCAAATGATCAGTCAGCAGTCGCAATATAGCCACCTTGTCATTTTTGTTCAATTTTTGATTATTAGAGAAATGAATGTGCCTTTGAATTTCCTCAAACCTATTCTGTGACATAGCACCTGCAACTAGTGATACATGCAAATCACTTCCCTCAGACCAATAATGTCTACGACTGGGAAACTGGTGGTATCCAGACAAAATAAGAATCCCAAGTACTGTCCTCAAACTGCGTACTGAGATGTCAAATTGCTTACCCTTCTGACAAACTTACAATTTAATCTGATCACATATTGGTTCACACATGCCCTTAGAGACGATAAATTCAAATTTTTGAACTACTGTTTTCTCTTTCAAATTTTCTGTTGGAGTTGTATTACTCTGGTCTTTCAACATCAATGGAAATTGTGAACAATTTTTCTTACTCCAGCTGTGTGTGAAACTTTTTTTTTACTTTTACGTTTCTTTTTTTGTGGCAGCTGTATTTCATCTAGTTCCTCATTTTCATCTTCATTGGCAAACACAACAGTAGCAGGAGCCTGCAATAGTCTTGAAATGAGGTTGTCAATGTCGCCACATGCATCTTCATCTGCAGAATCTTCATCCAAATCCCACTGGCTGGTGGAGGTTCAATGAAGATTCCAGCTTGATTTTCTTCACATTCCTCTAACATTTCCAACATCCTGTCCACGGTCAATGATCTGATTATAAACATTTTGTATCAGTGAGTAGGAACGTTTTTTGCCATTTTAAACTAAAATTAACTTTGTTTACAAATGTAATATTGTTGACCACTCAAATAAACAAATAAACGAATATTGAAACAATTGTCACATCTGCCCAACAAACTATATATATAATAGATTAGGGAAAAATTCAAAAAGTTAACTAAACAATAAATTCATTTCAATATAGATATTCATAACATAAATAAAAGCCATTATGCATATTTTATTAGGATATCAGGAAGCTACCTCAACATTTAGCTTATGTAATAAATACCTCTATTTAGCTGACATCCTGCTAGCGAGAGTGCCTCTGACTAAATGGGACAGCAAAACCATGTATTGCACTCACTACTGCCAGTAAATGTTCAAACGTGTCCATGCATGTAATACCAACGCCGTGGTGTAGTAACTTGCTCTCAATTACGCTTGTATTGAATTCTATTCACATTTAAATTTACCCACCATATATAGTTGCGTGGGCTGACATGGGTTAATGACTTTCTAAAGTACTCCATTAATTAAGCTGTGTTTTGGGTGCAAATGGTGCAGCTGCAGCCATTGTTCAAGACTCATCCATACTTATTCTTGGTATCTATGTTTTCATAATTCAAATTGAACTGATTCAGTTTGGTGGATACAAACACTATAAAACATTTCTTTTTGCAAGTTGGCTCTTCAGACAAGCTAGTTGGGTTTGAATGTACAAATTAAGTAAAAAGAGTTGTTAACAAAATTCCTTGCTGAAATTTAAACCTGTGAGTGAGTTACCGGGCCTTCATTTTAATAGCCCATTTTCACTGTAAGTGTTATTAGTTATCTGAGTCTGATAAAACTTGTTCTTCATGTAGAATTGCATCACCTCTAATTGTTGTATAAATAAATCTAATACATTAATCCATTGAAACAGATCATGTTCACAAGCCAAAGATTAGGTCCATTGAACTTTTGTTTTCAAGAGTGGTAGGAGATTCCTCGAAGTTCTTATGGGTCTAGTTTTTCTCATCCGAGGTAATTATTTTTCAACATTTAAATATCAATTCTTCCTTAGCTTTGTTAGATTGCATTGAGCTCTTTTCAGTATTTTAGAAAACTCTTGAACAAATTCAGTGTTGTCATTTAGGGTCAACATTTTTTGACATTTTCATGTGTTTACGGCTATTAAAGATTTCATTACAGGGGGAAACTAAATATTTAAAAAAAAGTATTGCTAAGTACTGTTTCACACTAATTTTTTTATCTTTCTGGACATGGAATTGACATGCAACCCAAACAAGTTGCTGATCACTCACTGCTATTGAACAATGATCCAC
Source organism: Platorchestia sp. MABIK (assembly GCA_014220935.1). NCBI lineage: Eukaryota > Metazoa > Arthropoda > Malacostraca > Amphipoda > Talitridae > Platorchestia > Platorchestia sp. MABIK. The sequence goes on from JACJUY010000933.1 coordinate 128,687, forward strand.
CTACACTGGTTCCTATCCCTCCATCCCAACCAATTTCAGAAATAGGGATCACAATTTCATCATCTTCTCAGGATGCTCCAACTCTTCATATGACCAGTGGTTCAAGTCCTCAACCAGCCACCATAAGAGCTTATTCAAGTCCTCAACCAGCCACCAAAAGAGCCTGTTCAAGTCCTCTATCAGCCGCCAAAAGAGCCTGTTCAAGTCCTCTATCAGCCACCAAAAGAGCCTGTTCAAGTTCTCTATCAGCCACCAAAAGAGCCCGTTTGAGTTTTCAATCTGGTTCTGAGAGAGACCATTCAAGTCTTCAATCAGCTTCTGTGAGAGCCTGTTCAAGTCCTCAAACAGCCACCAAGAGTTCCAGTTTTTTATCAGCTCCCAAGCAGGCGTTTTTAAGTCCCCAATCATCCAGCAAGCAAGCCTGTTTGACTCCTAAATCAGCCACCGCTTCAACTCATAGCTCATCTGCAAAAAGACTTACTAACTTCCCAATCATTCACAGAAGTAGCTAGTTTAATGCATTCTCTAGCTAAGATTCCTCATTGTGCAACTGAAATTCTCTCTTCAATTTGTCAGCCAGAAACATGGGTTCAGCAAATTCAGCACTCAAGTACAAGTCTGTATTGCCTGCGAGAATTATTTCCTTGTCCCATCAGGGTGGAAAGTGCGGCAAACTCGAAGGAACGCAAGAAAAGGCGCTTCTCTGGTGGGAAAAGGAGACCTGTTCAGTACAAGCGTTTCAACATAGACACACAGCTAACTCAATTGTACCCAGAGCTGGGACCATACCTGAGTGAATTCATTAAAATAAAACTGAAAGGCAGAATGAGGTACACACTTTATCAAAAATGGATGGCTGTCAATATCCTTGTAAGCTGCAGCATATCAGGAAACAATTTGTTGAGGAGAATGCTGCCATTCCCTTCACTGTCTACCGTTCAGCGATTGCTGAAAACTTTGAAGATGTCTCCGGGTGTTTCAAAAAGAAGTGTTCAGATGATGGAATTGAAGGTCAACCCTCAAACTAATGCTGATAGGCTAACATTCATTCTGTTAGACGAAATGTCATTGAGAAAGGGACTTGCTTACAATCAGAGCAAGGATCTTATTATTGGACATGAGGATGACGGTGAGACTCGTTCAAGGAATTTGGCATCATCTGCTTTGTGTTTAATGGCAGTTCGTGTGAGAATTCATTGGAAATTTCCCATTGGTTATTATTAATCTGTCAATGTTATGAAGTCTGCTGAAGTTGCTGCAATAATTACAAATGCAATCAAAATATTGGAAAATGAAGAGTTCTTAGTTCTTGGCATAACTACTGATCGAGGCTCTAATTTTGGAACAGCTTTGAAGACCCTTGGATCCACATTACTGAACCCAAAGATTAAAATTAATCAACAAAGCTACTTTGCACACAGAGACCCTACGCACTTGCTAAAAAGTGCTCGGAACTTTCTGTTGAATGGAGATGTTAATGTTCCATTCCTCTCAACACCAGGTAGTTGGAAAGATGTTGAAACTGTCTTCCAGTTAGACCGGAACAAAAGCCTTCAAAGAATGCCACGTGTTATCAACAAACGTGTAAGACTTGAAATATGTACAACACAAACGTGTTATACGTGTACGACTTGACATTTGGTGCCAAAATGAAGGCGAAATTAGCTGCTAAAGTACTCTCAAATTCATGCTCTGCTGCTATTGATACCTGCATTGCTAAGGGTAAAATAGGCTCTTCTGCTGCAGCAACAAGCACCTATTTGAAAAAAATGAATGACATATTTGATGTCTTGAATTCAACACCAGGAGACCTTGTGCCATTTCGAAAACCAATCCACACTGAAAGAAATAATAGCCCTATTTTGAAACACCCAGGTGCATCTGACGTTTGTTCCAAAACCGAGACACGCAGATGCATCATCAATGAGACCCCCAAGATTAGGATGCATACCAGTGTCTCCAGACCCGATTTAGAGACCATCTAGTGTCTCACTAAAAGTGCTACAGTGTCTCATCGATGAGACACTTGGGCTTGAGATTGATGCAAATACAACTGATGTCTAACACCACACTCTACGGATATTAAGCTGTAACATTGCACTGCCAAGCAAGGTTGACGCTTCCAGCACCATGAAGAAACTTGGATACGCTTACGAATTCTTGAGCTAAGCGGTAGCTGCTGCTGGAGACATCAATACTTGGTCTTACCGCTGAAGAGCTGCGCCAGGAACTACACTCGTCTCCAGCAGTTAGACCTTATCATGCCACCAGCCACACTTCTCGTTCATCTCAGAGCAGTAGCGTTTAAGCGTTAACTTCCCCTGAAGAGACCATCTTGACAGTTTTCAGGAGAAGTTATATACATAGCAAAAATTCAATTTGCTCCGGCTTACATTTATTGAACACTAATTTAACTAAAGTCAGTTTTGAGGGGTGACTAAGCTATTACATCATCAACGCCAATAAAAGATTGGCAGCATTTTGAGACACTTCGCGCTCATCGAGGGGTCGCACTTCCGATAAGACATCTACTCTCTTTTTGAGACGTTTTGGCTATCTATGCGACACCTGAACAGCCATGAGACACTTAGTGAGGCCAAAATTTCTTTCAGTGCATTCTCGATCACCATCCATTCAATTTTTGAAAGAGGCTGTTAAATGATTGCAAGAATTGGATGATTTAATTATTGCCCGGAGATGCCGCTTCATCCAAGGTTTGATCCAATCCATAACGGTCATTCTTTCATTGAGACATGTTTTGGATGGCCATTATCTGCCAAATTTTTCAACAAGAAATCTCTGCCAAGATGAGCTCGAATTATTCTTCGGAAAAATTCGTCTGCTGCAGAAGTTCTCAGATGCCCAAACGTTCACACAGAACCATGCCAAGATTATTGCCTCTTCTCTCATTCGAGCTCCTCTCGCTGCCAATTGCGAGACAGCTCCTGATGAGCAATTAGGAGAGACCTTGGGCTTCTTAGCAGAGGTGAGATGAGTCTGGTAACCCTCTAAGGAATACATACATGTCAGAATAAAATTTAAGATGTTGTCCAGATTATAGACCGATTTTCCCGACTCAATAATTAGGAGTCTTACTAAACTGATACTTGCATTTTTTAGACTTATTCCTTCAAAGTTTTCATTAGTTTAGATTAGGAAATGTAAATATATTAGACAACATTAACTGTTAGAGAGGAATTGTGGGAAATAGATTGAGTGCATAAACTTAGGTTTTGCGTTAAGCCTTGTATTTTACACTTCTCTGCTTATAACTTTCAATCTCGCGTTTCCTTTTTTCCCCTCATATCTTGTTTCCCCCATGATATCTCACATTGCATTCCCTTATCTCCTCACTAAATGGTGCCTTTCTCCATCCTCTTCTCTAAACACGCTTTTTTTTAGCGGTTAATGAGGCTTAAACTAACATATGATCTAATCCAATCCTATCTTTTTGTCTCTTTTCTTCTTTTTCTCCATTGAGGCTCCTAATATTTTTAAATTTAGTAATATGCTCTAGTTTATCATCTCCATTTCTTTGTATACTTTGCAATGCTGCTTCCCATTCAGCTTAATTCTTTACAACTGGCCCCTTCTTCTAGTTGCTCTCACCTGCATCTCAATTTATCATTTTAGCTTTACTTTCCATTTTCTCTAAGATTTAAATCTGTACCCTTAAATACAACTGAAATGCTTGCTTATGAAGCCAAAGACTTATTTGAAAAAGTTGTTAAGTTGAGTTCACATTTTTTTATTGCCTTTCAGGGGCTGGAAGAATGTGAAGTATTTCCACCGATTTCCACCTGGTGTCTGAAGAGGAACAAAAGGCTGCCGTGGTGTTCAACGGAGCCACCAAGATCGGAGAAATTTTTGCTTCTGTGGAAGTGAAAGATGCCACCACCTATATCTCTGGTTACCTTGCCATGCAAACAGACGTCTATCACCAGCAACTGAAAAAATATCTTTGGCTGACTGCAGTACATGTTCTTCCGTTCTTAGCATAAAAAATTTCAGTTTTCAGTTGTTTGCTTCATGCAAAGAGTATATTCAGTCTGATGATCCGCGCAAGGGACTGAAATATTGCAGCAAGTCTTTTGTACACACTATCATATGTTATGAGAAGTTTTCTTTTATCTTTTCAGTAAAATTAGTCACTTACCAGGCTTCTGCAAATCTGTGTGTAAAGTAATCCATAATAACTGCCCTAAACCTCGCACTTGCTGTTCTCAAATAACAATGTACCAAATAAAGTTTTTGTCAGATGTAGAACACTGCAGTCAATTAGGGCGTACAACAGATCTCTTCGGACTACCTGTTCCAAACAGAAACTCAATAAAATGATGCATAAATGATTCATTTCACTTTGCTTTGATTCACTTCACAGTGATTAACTTCTCCTAATGAACAACCATTAGTGTTCAACTTGTGATAGCCTTTTTTGTTAATGTGAAACAAATTCAAGTCTGTGAAGCGTTCTCTTGAAACGAGGTGGTGATAAACCTTGTGCATTAGTTTGCGTTGAATTTGAGGCTGTGAACTAATATTTTGTGGGATGTTGTTTATTTTATAACACATTAATGGATGGTGTGCATGGTAAATTATGATATATTTGTTTCATGCAGAATGGCAGAGGGTTAGAAGAATTGGTACTCAAATTATAGTTTTGACTTACTAGTCATTCTGAAGTATATTTTTGTAATCCATCATACTAAATTTCTTCATTTTTGAATTTCAAGTGTTCATTTTATTTTAATTTTATAGTTCTTTACTTACTGGCACTTAGAGTGTCGTGATGTTTGAATATAGTGCTACAGCATTAGGAGTGGTGCAGTTTATTATTTATTAATCTTTTGTCGTCTGTGATTACTCAAGTCCTTTGCTAGATTTTAATAATGAGTTTTATGTTGTTTCTTTTGTGTAGATTTTGGAATTTATAAGCAAGAAATGTTGAAACGCGCCTAGAGCGTTGGTTTACCAAATGTTGTTTTGATAGGAAAATATATTATTTCATTCATTGTCGCCAAAAATTTACGTGAAATATATTTAATGTATTTTTAAGTGAAGAAAATATTTTTCCAGGGACTAATCATAGCTTGTATTTTGCTCCCCATTCTTAAAGAACTAGTTATGTCGAGTCCCAAGGTGAGAGTTTGGTAGGGCCCATTTTTTGATGAAATTTCAAAGCTTTGTTTTCTGTTGCTAAGAACTCTCTTTTCTTTTTATACACTACTGTTCCGTTTCTCATCACCTATGATTTTCTTCTTGAGCGTTAATTTCGTCATAATCTTGCTCCTCAATTTAATGTTTCTATGTACAGGGTCTCTTCCCCTCAGGGGTGATACAACTATTGTATCTGCGGGAATGAGCGCTCCCAGAGGGATTATGTGAGGGCCCGAGCCAAAGGTTAGGTAGGCTCTCTTTTTGTTGAAATAGAATAGGTTTCTGTTTTCTTACGACCCATCTTTTTCCGGTTCACTGCTGTCCTGCTTTTCAGCACCTACTACTTTTTCTTCTTCAACTTTTTCTTGTTTCATGAACTTCTTTCTTAGCTTACTGTTTCTATGCGCCTTCTGCATAGATTCCGCTTTCCCTCAGCTCCATCCCGAGCTAAGAATTAGGTAGGCCTTCTTTTTGTTGAAATAAAATGCTTTTGTTATGTTAAAAACCATTTTTTTACGGTTCACTGCTGTCCTTTTTTCTTCAGCACCTACTACTTTCTTTTTCAACTTTGGTGTTGTTTCATGAATTTCTTTCTCATCTTACTGTTTCTATGCCCTTTCTGCATAGATTCCGCGTTTCTTTAACTTCATACTAAATGGTGCCTTCTTCCTTCCTCTTTTTGGATCGCCGTTGTTGCGGATAGGGAGGCTTGAACTAACTAATAATCAAATCTAATCCCTCAGCTCCAAACTAAATGGTGCCTTCATCCTTACTCTCATCGATATGCTCTTTTTTTTGTAGCGGTTAGGGAGGCTTAAACTAACTTATAATCTAATCTAATCAAGCGAAACATATAGCATGTTTTATTTCAAATAAATAGCTGAGTGCGGAATTTTATTTTATCCATTCGATCCGGTGCGCGATCGTCAGCCTCATCCGCATGAAGAAGGTAATACAACGTCTTGTATGGTTGAATAAAGTAAATTTTCCTACAGTTAGGATAGAGCTTTTAATTTATGAGGCTACATGTATGATTAAATTGAAGATCGATAACCTTTTATTTCTGGTAGATTTGCACGTAGCCGGACCGAATTCAATTTTTCAAAAATCCAAATCCGTACATGCGGAAGCACACAGGCAGTCGGTCCTGTTGTTGATCGTACGTCTGGAAGGGCAGAGTACGCTGCGTAGTAGTACGCTGCCGCCGCCGTTGACGTCATGGTGTGTAGGTGACGTCATCCGGCATGTTTGAAATGAAGCTTTCTATTGGCTAGTCGAATTAGCGAATGTGCGCGACTGTCCCCGTAGAAGTGACTTTACCTACTTTAGTCTACCATGCCCGTCCAGGGCTGCCACACCTTGGGAATTTTCCCCAGATCTTGGGAATTCGGACATTGTCTAGGGATTTGGG
>JACJUY010000933.1:135748-150444 GCA_014220935.1 Platorchestia sp. MABIK
CTACGTGGGATCCAGTAAAAAGTTTAGAAACTGACCAAGAATTAATTTGGTACTCATATTACGGTTATCACAACCCCCGTCACTAAACTGGCGCCGGCATCAGGTAATCACTGATATCAGGATGAGGAATGAACTGCCACTCGGCAGTGAACTCCAAAGAATAAATTAGGGAACTAATTTAACGAGAAATACTATCTATTGAGGCTATTTTCGAAAGAGGACCGTAGAGCCCACTTGGGCGTTAAAGGGTTAGTGGAGCCGCCTATCAAAGGTACCAACACCGATTAAAACTATTGAAAGAATCAAAGTCTCTTGGCTTTCATGCTGACATTAATGACGAAAATGAAGGATAAACCTATAAATGTATTGAAGATAAGCATAAATTTCGTACTTATTACTTTTAATAATATCTGGGGAATATTTTTACGATCTGGGGAAATTTCAGGGCTCAGTCTGGGGATTTTGGAAAAAGTTGACTGGCAGCCCTGTGCCCGTCAGGCAGTTACATGGAAGCAGTCGGGCTGAACAGTAGTTTATTGCTGCGTGCCTGAGTGACGTCCTGACAGTCACGCTGACGAGTGTTGTGCATACAGTTGTGCTGTTATTTTTCGTCACGGTAGCAGTTGCGCTAATGCCACGGCTCGTCTTTCTGCCGCCACTTTGACTGCGATCCTATTTATCCGACTTCACCGTGCAATTCAACCAATTATGATATTAAACGTGTGTTCTAATAAAAATAAACTATGCTTTTAATCTGTTACATTCGCAAATGAATTTCCAAACTTCTGAAACTAAACTTTTTAATCAACACTATTGAAAAAAAAAGTGAAAAACAAGAAACGCAATTTTACTGGTTTGTTGCTGTGGCCATTGACTTGAAGGCTTGGCCACCTGACTGAGAAAGGTCAATGGCCCGGTGACAACCAATCTGGTGTCAGGAGTGTGGGATACGTTATCCTGTGTGCTGACATTTGTTCCAGTGAGTTTTTCGTAAAGTGTTAAGGCGAATATCTAAATTGTTTTTGATTTTAAAGTGCATGTGCAAACTGTAGATTTGTAACTGTGTCTGAAAAATTAAAGAAATGGATGTGCCTACTGCTTACGAAAATCGACGGAAGTGCTTCAAGTGTAATGAAGTCGGTCATTTTGCGCGCGATTGCCCCTATCGACGAGATCAGTAGCAGCAACGGCAACAACAGCGAAGATCTAATGTGCTCAGGAACAGCGTGTGCCAGTATTGTCATCGTGAAGGCCATGTTCTGGCCTAGTGTTTAGAATTAAAGAGTGAATTTAGAGCTTGCGTGTGGTGTGGTGGCACAGACCACAAATCCTGCGACTGTAAACAGAAGTCGAGGAAATTTAATTCTGCAGCTCACAAACATGAACACGCAGTAGACAATTCTTCCCCGACTAATCGGCTGATGAAAACCAAAGAATCATCTGAACCTGGCTGTTGCTTTCTTTCAACGAAAACTAACGGGACCCTAATGGACGCTCTGATCGACAATGGAGCAGTGGTGTCGGTTATTTCTGAAAATTTGTTAAGCAAACTCAAGAACAGACCAGCTATGAAGAGTGCGACGAAGACTACGTTGATCGGTTTTAGAGGGTCTCGTATAGACGTGATTGGCGAGGTGACTGTGGGGATACCACTGGTATGACAGCCTTATAACTACATTATTCGTAATTTATGATCCCTAATGCACCCGCTGGACTGAGTTTTCGCTCTCCTTATGAGATCATACTAGATTTTAGACAATTTAGACTAATAATCTCTGTGTGGTTTAGTTACTCTTTACTTTTTTAAATTTAATTACATGTAGGAATGTCTTTATTTTTATCTTGACCCTGTAGTCTGTAAAATTTTTTACATTTTCTAGTTTTATTTTTACGTCGCATTTTACTAACTGTTTCTAAATATTAATGACTGACTATGTTGATATATTCGATAATATTGATTCAGATCTCAATCATTTGAATAGACTGCATCCAAACCTAAATGAAACTGGAAATTGTAAAACCAAAATATTACAAAATTCAATGAATTGATGAGAAAAACCTGCAACGATTTTTCCCAATTATGTTGGAACTGTAGTTCCATTTATCCGAAAATAGATGAAATATCTGGTACCATAACTGAGCTGAACAGCAATTTTGATGTTCTTAGTTTCACCGAAAGTTGGCTAGATGACTCATCTAAAGACCTGATTCAAATTTAAAACTATTATAGCCATCATTCACTCCGTAATACCAAACGTGGCGATGGCATCAGTTCGTACATATCTAAACACATATCTTCGAAGATCATTTCAAATGCAACCATGAATCGTGAACAAATTGAGACTCTATTTATAAAACTAACGAAAAATGGTAAACGGATTATACTTGGGACTGTATATAGACCCCCAACAGCTTGTAACGTCTCTTTCCTGAACGAGCTTCAAAGCATAATATCTCAGTTTAACAAATCTCTAAACAATGACATAATAATCTGCGAGGATTTCAACTACGATCTTCTACAATATGAAAGCTGTAAACAAATCTCAAACTTCATAAATGTTTTTCAGTCAAACTCCTTCCTTACAATCATCACGAAACCTACACGTGTTACATCCGAATCTGCTACGTTGCTCGATAAAATTTTTATGTTAGATCCGACTGATTTTCGTACCGGAATAATAATTTCTGACTTATCTGACCATTTTCCCGGTGTTTCTCATCAAGAAAAACGTCCATAGTCCTTGTACCAGCCCACAGGCTGAGACTTTTTCATATCGTTGTGTAAACGAATTTAACTTGGGAACAATGCGAAATGTTCTAGAAGAATTAATGCCATCATTAGACATATATGAACTGGACAATTATGCGATTAAAATTGAGGGAGCATGACTAAATTTAACTGAAATTATAACGACCGCATACAACCAGTGTTGTCCAATAATCACCCGCATAATTACGCCGAAAAATAGACAAAAACCCTGGATTACTGAAGATATCGTGATCAATGTAAAGAAACGTCAAGCGTACCTAGCCTTGCTATACGAAGGAATATCTAAAATTACGTAAAACAGATTCAGGAATCATGTGACAAATCAAATACGAACATCGGAACAAAACTGCTTTACGCGCAAATTTAATGAATACAAAACTAATATTAAAAAAAAATTGGCGCCTGCTTTATTCATGCTATAAACCGAATAATAACGCCACAAAACAATTGAGTCCATCGTTCACGAAAATGCAAAATATCACGAGAAAAAAGATATTGCAACAGTGTTTAACGACTTTTTTATAAACATAGGGAAACATATGCCGAAAGTGTCGTTAGTGAACCTACAGACCACTTGCAATACATGGACCGTGTCCGTGAACAAAACTCTTTCTTTTCCCGCCAACTAATCCCTCCGATGTAATTACGTGCATAAACAACTTGTAAAATAAATCAAGTGGATTAAAAACATTCTCGGCTAAAGTTCTTAAAGCTATATCTGATATAATAGCACCGTGCATATCTAATATTATCAACCAATCACTTTCACAAGGTATCTTCCCCAACTCTCTCAAAATTGCCAGAGTGACCCCTTTTTTTAAAAAATGGGGATAAAAATTGCATTAATAATTATAGACCTATCTCTGTACTACCAATCATTAGCAAAATATTCGTAAAAATTGTGTATAATACTTTTATACTTTTTGTATAACATACTTTTTGCCGATGACAGTACGCTTTCAGCGGTCCTTCCGAACCAAAATCCCGCTATGATTGCGGAGAGTATAAATAACGAACTCCACAAGGTTTCATTGTGGCCTAAAGCCAATAAAATAAGCCTTAATATCGATAAAACAAAATATATTACATTCTCATATAGGAAAAATATATTTCTCCCACGCATTAAAATTGGCGATGGTGAAATCGAAGTAACCAACTCATGCAAGTTTCTGGGCATAATAATAGATAAACATCTGACCTTCAAAGAGCACATCGCTCATATTAGTTCTAAATTATCAAAATCCATCGTAATCCTTAATAAAGTTAAAAATTTCCTGCCTGAAACAGCTTTACAAATGCTTTACCGAACCCTCATTTCACCATACTTGCAATACGGAACAGAAGCATGGCACGGAACTGATAAAAATAAAACCAATATGATTTTTACTCTGCAGAAAAGAGCCATCAGATCGGTAAAGAATCTAGAATATAGTGCTCACACAAATGATTCATTCAAAAATTTACGAATGCTTAAACTTTCGGATCTATACAAATTCTTCATTTGTAATTTCATTTACAAAACATTAACAATTGATGGCGACAATAGCCTGAAACAATTATTAACTGCGCAAACTGGTCATCACGACCATTTAACCCGAAATAGAAGTAAATTAATGCTTCCTTATGACTCAAAGGCTCGGTCGCAACACAGTATCCTCTTCGTTGGAACTAAAACTTGGAACTTAATACCTGCGGAGATCCGTGAAAGTAATTCTTACAAGGTATTCAAAATAAATCTTGAGTCTCACTTCCTATCTCAATACTAGTCGTGTAAGATCACCAAGTCTAATCTTATCTCCCACATGCCTGATCCTAATAATGTAATTGGCCATGGGTAAAATCGCCGATCTTCAGTCTGCTCTTAAATCATTTATCGATTTTACTGTTAAATGCACTCCATATGACCTATATTGGAAAATGAAGTATCTAAAATCGAGTAAATTATCTCATTGATCAGTCTAATGCGAAACTAGGTTAAGTGAATTAGGTTAAACGTTATTGTTCGACTTAGAATAACGTTGATGGTAGGATGCCCCAGAAGTCGCTGAACTTATTCGGGCCCACAGGTAGCTGTACTCAAATTTGACCATTGTACTAGACTTAAGAAACATTCTACCTCTGTCTCACCTGTGGTAAATTAATTGTTAAAATTGTTTAAAGTTCTTTCACGGTTTTGAGAGCATCGTAAATAAGCATAACTTGAGTACCTATGAAAGATTTGTTTACTTGAAAGGTCAGCTTTATGGCGCTCCTAATATTCTGGCGGATTCTTTGGATGTTACAGAGCAAACCTATGAAACTGCCAAGGATCTTCTATCACAGGGCTTTGCTTCTTCTGTTGTTCAGAAATATTCTGCTATTTTGAAATTAGCTGAAATAAAGTTGTCTTACTCAGGTGATCCGTACGCTTTCATTGGAGAAATGCGAACTGTTATAAATTCATTTAAGTCACTTAGCATTGATCTTGATACGGTCTTAGCGTATTTCCTGTGGAATGGATTGAACGAGCGGTTTCAAACTCATATTATTCTAATCACAAATACCAATAAACCTTCGCTTCAGCAAATTGAAGGGAAATTTTGAAGCAACAGAACGGCACTTGAGACAAAACTAAAAATTTAATGATACTAAAACTAAAAACAAAAAATCCCAGCTAAGGAAGTTGGGTCGTTTGAATCAAAAGGTGCACGCATAACTTCTTTGGCGATAAATGTGCGTCAACGGGAGCAGAAGGGTTACACTCCGACTTGTGATCTTTGCGAGCACGATGGAAGGCCAAAAATCATTCTTGTGCTCGCTGTATCATTCATGATAATGCTAACAAAAAATTGGAAAAGCTCAAAGCTATTAACGCATGTCTCAAGTGTTCATACAATAATCACACGGCTTCTAACTGCCGATATAAATTTAATTCAAGGTGTCGTCACTGCAATGGCGAGCATATGTCTTATTTATGTCGAAAATCTCGTCAAGTGGCTCAGAGCTCTAGCTAGAAGACCGAACCGTTCCCTCAGTCAGGAACACGGTGTCTCGACGACGGGTGCAGTTGTGTGAAGAGAGTTACAGCACAACAAAACTAGTGATTGCAGTAATACTTTGCCTACTTTGACTTCTGAAATAATGAAGGGTAATAAAACATCCGTAGTATGCATGTTGAAAGACAAGGAACTTAATCTGACGTATGTCAGAGGAACTTAATTTTGCAATCTTTGGCCGACTTTCACAACTTGACCGTGATTGAGCCAGGGGTTTCTCTTACAATTCACGGCTTTAATGCAACAAAAACTTTTGAGAACCAAAATTGTGGACGTTCCATTAAGGATCGGACAGGAAATTCATCATGTGAACGCAGTGTGCATCCCAGAAATTAACATTTCTTTGTCTTTGGTTGGTCTAAGTAAGGTGATTGACGGCTTCAAAAGCAAAGCTTCATCTTGGCAGATACATTGCTCAAAAATGAACAAATCGGCCAAATTGATGAAATTGGGATGATAATCGGCACTGAGTCGGATCACTTGTTGGACATGACTTATATTAAATTCGGTAAATCTGAGCAGTCTTGTTATATTGATTCGCAAATCGGAATTTTATTTACCGGTAAAATTCCTCGTATAATTACAAATTTTCCATTTCTTCCCCGTAAGATTTCAGAAGCTTCACCTGTTGTCGCTGGTTGTCGTACGGTTGCAGATGTTGCGGCTGCTGCGGGAGAGACTAACGTCAGCGTTTGCAGACCCTGCCTTTGGAGGAGGACTTGGAATTGGAGTGCACAGAGGTAGATAACGAAAATTCAAATTTTTCAACATTAGCGACAGTTTCTTATGGGAAAGTTGATGAAATAGTCTCAAATTCTTCGTGCTACTGGTGAAGTCTTAGACAATGAGTATACTAAACTGTTAGGTAGCGAATCCTCTGCTGACGAAGGACAGACTGAGCTTAAACGAAAAACTTGTTGATTACGTTCTCAATACAGAGAGACAACTGAACGGTCTCTTAATAATGCCTTTGATGTGGAACCACAAAATTTCCCAACGGTTATCAAAAAATTACGCCCTGTTATCAAATTTTGAAAAACAACTACAATCGACTTGCCAAAACCAGAGATAGATTAGTAATGTATGAAAACGTTTTTAAAAAACAGAAGAAAAATGGCATCATCGAAAAAATTGATAACCTAGACAATTTCATAACCGATCACCCGGAATGCAGCTTCCTGCCTCACATGTGGGTCTTCAAGATGGCGCGAGACACTACGAAATCCAGAGTTGTATTTTTAGCTAATCTTTGTGAGAAGTCTAATTCTGTCGTTAGTCACAACCAAGCAATGCTACCCGGTCCAAATTTGAATCACAAACCATTTACTTCTTTTGTTTCATAGGTTCGATAAATTTTTAGTAACCTTTGATTTGAAGCAAGCGTTCCTGACCATTGCTTTACGAGACATTGACCAAAACCGCCTTTTGTTTCTTTGGTATAGGAATGTTGAGAGAGGGGATGTTACGGTTGTTAGTTACAGAAATTTGAGATTAAGCTTTGACCTTCGACCGAATCCCAGCATCTTGATGATTGCGTTCTATGAAATTCTTTTGCTAGATATCGATAACGATCCTCCAGAAATCATAAACCTGAAAAAATCTATCTACGACATAATTTATATGGATAATGGTGGCTATTCTACTAATGGCATTGACGACTTGCACAAATCTTTTCGCAGGTTAATAGATATCTTCTCCCCGTATAAATCTGAACTTCAGCAATTTGTGACAAATGAACCTGATTTACAGAGCAAAATAGATTCTGTCGCTGCTGCCGTGACTTCTCATGAGGTGAAGTTACTAGGGATGATGTGGAACAGGCGGGACGATATCCTGAAGCCCTGCTCTGTGAAACTTGAACCAAATGCAAATACTAAGAGATTAGTTTTGAAGTCTATTCATGAAATTTATGACGTTTTTAATATTTCTGGGCCGATCCTAAACAGGACTCGTTTGTTCGTGCACAAGTTGCAACTTGAAAAGAGTCTGAACTGGGACACCAAATTTTCCCCTGTATTACAAAAAGGATGGCATAAAATAATTGAACAGGTGAACAAGTCCAAATTGGTAAGCGTTGATAGATTTGTTGGCATGCGCAGTGACAGCTACACTCTTGTAGTGTTTACAGACGCATCCAGAGTTTTGTATGGTTGTGTATTGTACGTGCTTAATAACTTTACAAACGATGTTAGTTTCTTGTCGGCAGAAAGCAAAACAGTAGATAACCAGCTAACGTCTAAATCCATTCCTGTCCTCGAGTTAGTGGCTTTGGCTTTGGGAGTTCAAACCTTGATGAATTGCTGGAACGACTTGAGAGGGCCTTCAGCTGTTATCTCTGTAACCATAACTCATCTTAAATATTTTCTGAGAGCATGGTTGCGTTGCATTGGTTTCAATCTCATTCCCTGAAATTTGACAAGATGCAAAAGAGAAGCGTGTTCACCATGAACAAACTGCAAAAAATTGAAAATCTATTCTCTACGCACCCTGTCTCTTTCCATTTTACCGCTGGACAGGAGAATCCAGCAGATTTGGTTGGCCGCCCTGTTAGCGCTAGACAACTGAAACGCTCTAACTTTTATGTTGGTCCTAAAATCTTGACTAACCCAGACTCTCTCATGACAGATAAAGAGTTCGCCATAACTCTGCCTCACCCGTTGACTTGCTCTGACGAAATGCCCTTCTTTTGCTCCTCCGTTCGCGGGGGTTGTGAGTCGGGAGCTCCTTGTTCCGCTGATCCATGTCACAGTTCAGGTATGTGCTGAGGAATTGACCAGCGCTTTTACGCAGCTTTCTCATTTGGTGCCGGTGAGCAAATTTTCAAGTCTTTCAAAGCTGGTAAATGTGACAAGAAACGTATTATTATTTGCGAAAAAAATGGAGCTAAAACTGGGTGCAAATGCTAATTCAGAGGATGACGCTGACGAAAATCTTTACGCAAAGTCGCTGAACAGAATTATTTCTGTTAAGCAAAACATTAGTTTTCCAGAGGTGTTTGCATACCTAAACTCAGCGGATAAAGCCATGAGGGAATTTCCGCCCATGATGTCAAAACTGAATATTTTCTGAGAACCTAATGGCTTGCTTAGAGTTAAATGCAAACTCCCAAAGTCGAAAGGCTCCTCCCGTCCTATTCTCTTGCCTAAGCAAAATGAGCTAACGAAATTAATCATAAATGATGCTCATGGAAAAAGTGCCCATTCTGGGGTGTATTCAGTCTTGAATGAGCTGCGCAATAAATAATTTTTCCAGCATCCCTTCTCAGTAGTGCGCAGAGTTCTGAGACGATGTACTCTTTGCCGCCGTGTAAAGGAAAGAGCGGTTAGATTGAACCCCGAGTGCTTAAAGGGAGTGGAGAGTAGATCCTCCGAGGAAGCCTTATCCTCCGCACACGGGGCTACTCTAATGAAACTAAACTGGTGTGTGATTGACGTTACTAAAAAGTTACTAACTCATTAGTGATGAGGTTCCGCGCACGAGGCTACCAAAATCCGTAATCTCCTCTGGGTGTTCGTGGAAGTAGAAACGCATAATGCAGTCATTCAGCAACATTGTGGATAGCGATTCAAGTGGCGAAAATATGAAACTATACAATCATTATCGTCAGAGAAGAAATAGAAAACGAAGACAATTTTTGACTCATCCATACATAGAGAAAAATTTTAACCGCCGACTATTCGTTGCTGCGGAAGAATTACAACTTAAATTAAATAGACATAAAAATTGGCTTTTTATTGTATACTCATGCAAAATTAAATTATATGTACCACCTACTTAGTATTTCAAGTACATAGATTATTTTATACAGGTTTTTATGTAATTCGATACACACATTTTAACTATATACAGAAAAACGCAAAATAAAACGATTTTCATGAGTGACAAAAACCTCAGAACACCTTCGTTTTCGAGAAATGTTTATCCAGAAGGTTTCCCGTAAGAATTGCCTAACTGCTGCTGGCGCCCGCTGTAGCATACCAAAAGAAGAATCTAAAATTATTTTAGATTGTTTTTTTCTCAAAAAAGATGAAATATTCAGGTTTATGCCACTCGTGAACGTCGTTTTTTAGCGTTTTTCTGTATATGGTTAAAATATGTAAAACGAATTACACAACACCCTGTATATTATTCAATGAAATTAGAAGGAAATTAAATAAGTTATGATAAGTATTGTACGACACAAAAATCTATTACCATTCACATTTAAGGCTTTTCCAACTGTACACTCCGTGGAATTTCTGTTCCATCCATGATAGAGTAACCTGATAGTATAAAAAACGGGTATTTTTTGTGACCAATTTTGTGTTCAGTTTTTGTTCGTTCATTCTGTAGAACGTTCATACAATAGAAGAGTTACCAAGAAACTGAGAGACTCAACTCAGAAGTGACTGGACATGCGAGTCACCAAGCAACTGGTAGCTAACGCATCACTAACGAGTTAGTATGCAGTCACTCCGTGTACGGCGCCCTTTTCAATTACACAGGAAGTGATTCAATGCGAACTGGGTGACACAGAACACTTACATAAGAAGAACTTCAAAACTACGGCGGACCCCAAGCCCGCTCTAGACAAACGTACGCACGCACTCCAACCAATCAGCTGCCAGCAGTCACGACTGACCGCTGACGTCATCACGGCCAAAGCTTTCAATTGGCTGCGTATCCAGGCTTTACTGTGATACTCGTTTGGATTGGAACTTTAGTTTTTATTCAAAAGTTATGAAAAGTTTCTTGGCGTAGTAAGAATAGTGAAGGCCAAAATAATAAATTGCGGTTATATTGACACCACTTTTTTTATTATTTCATTCACTATACATACACATGAATGCGCATTCATGTTCAAATCTGCAATTTATATTACGAGACTCACTCGCAATTAGGTCAAACTCATGTCCTGAATGTGATAAAATAATCATGAAGTGCAATGAGATCAGCAGTACATTTTCTTGGATTTTTCTTCGGAATCGAACACCTAAGTGTTGTAGGAACGCTCTCGAAAACTATTAGGCATGGGTTTACAAGTTTGCATCTAACAACATTTTACATCCGTTTTTTGCAACTTACAGACTTTTGTGTAGGTGTACGTTAATTTATAACGAACATAAAACATTTCATGAACTTCGATGCTTGCAATTTAAGCAACGTAACACTTTGTCTCTCCAATTTTTCGTCTCAATTTGCTATGACCGTCATCAGGGGAAAGCGATGTATTTTAGAAAATTTGGATGCGAATAGTTGCACATTTCTAACATACGGAGCAATTTTTGGCAAATGATTTAGTACATATATTTCGAACAAGCCATGGTGGTGGCAGAAATTCTCAAGCTATTATTCGTATTAAAACAATTAATAATAAACTATAACGCACAAGGATTACAACCAAAGATCACCTGTCGTAAGTTTCATCTATGCGCAAACATACCAAGCCGCAAAATTTTTATCTGGTACTTTCCACCTTATATTGATGACGACATCAAAAATGAATTATTAGTGTCCAAGCAACATTGTTTTTGAAGAAATATAGTGCCCAAAAAATAACATGCAGGTTTTCCATGACACAAGTTGCTCAGGTGCATACCACCTGAGTTTTGCTCTACACGTGTTTCTAAAATTTTGAACGAGTTAATTAACCCGTCGTGACGGTTTTACAAGTAAATTAACCCGTCAGTAACGTCGTCGCGTCGCTTGCAAAGTTATCTGAAGCTTCCGGAACTTGCCAGGAGTCAAATATATTCAATGGTATCATGAAATGAACACGCAGGTCAGTGGCATCTTTTCCAGATAAGCATCGCCACTAATGCAACACACACGTTCACCCACTTGTAACTATCGAAATAATGCTCCCATTGACTTCAAATTACTCTCCAAAGAAACATTAAAACGTTAATCGGTTAGAGCGAAGAAATGTTTTGATACTGCTTTTGAGAGTAATTTGAAGTCGATAGGTGCATCATTCGAAAGTTACAAGTGGGTGAACTCATGTGTTGCATCAGTGGCGGGGCTTATCTTGAAAAGATACGGTCAGTAGAACATCGATTAGATCATGTGTTGCGTTGGTGGAAGTAACAATACAATCATTGTCTAATGAATATATGCGTAACTCACTTGCAAGCCTGTTCAAAAACGCTACATGGAAGATGCACTCACAGCTCACAGCCCTTGCAGACCAAATACCTACTGCATTTTGTCAATATAAGAATAGTGTCAACAGTATTCAAGGTGTACTGTAAACCCACGCAATGGCAGCTACTTAAATTCTTTCACATGCCAGCCCTTACTCTAAAAACATAAGCATAGTCAATTATTATATAAGTTAGTTTGAGCCTTCCTAACCACAACAAAAGTGTTCCAAAGAGAGGAATGAATAGGGACATGTACACAGAAGTCTATGCACAATGTGTGCTCTGACACTGGCCTTCTTTGTGTGGTGACACGAATGCTGCTGTGCCTTAGAATAATGTGTATGTGATGACTTTTCAGTAGTCTTTCGTGCTTTTTGCTGCTGTTACTCCCCCTACTCTGTTCAATTCTGGCTTGTAACTTGAAAAATCCTTCCTGAAACAATTCACAGACACTTCAATGAAGGAAGAACTCAGTGGTTATTTCAACACGACCAACCTGTGTTGTTACCCTCCATGATGCTGAAGAGCATTGTTTGCTGGTCACTGGTGGCACGCCTAATCGCACAAGTGGCAGGCCTCGACGCCTCAGGAATGGAAGGCCTCTCTGCCTAAGGAGTGGTAGGCCTCACAGCACCAGGAGTAGGAAATTCAACCAAGCAGCTGATGGAGAAATAAAAGAAGAAATTAAGAACAGTGATATATCACTTAAAAAAATTGAAACACACAACCCAATAAGTAGGACTTCCAGCAACCTTAATTTTTCCTGTGTTTAAGGTTCCACCACCATGACATGCTTTCACAGAGCAAGTAAAAGGGAATGAGTATTGAGAAATTTACTCATTTGGGCTAAGTAC
This sequence comes from Platorchestia sp. MABIK, assembly GCA_014220935.1. Lineage (NCBI taxonomy): Eukaryota > Metazoa > Arthropoda > Malacostraca > Amphipoda > Talitridae > Platorchestia > Platorchestia sp. MABIK. Next base: position 148,530 of record JACJUY010000933.1, read on the forward strand.
CATTCAAAATGAATCACCAAGAATAAATGAGTCATTAGGCTCCTATTTTCAAAATTAGTTTATATCACAGCATTTAAAAAGATGTTCCTAACTGTCATAACTTATCTCAGGTTAAAAGACTGGTCGCATTTTGTTTAGAAGTAATAAACGTCTGACAATAAAGTTATGCAACTTAAGCTTGGAAGTGATGGCCGACTGTCTTGAAATCTTTGTTACAGCCTAAAATGCCCCCAAAAACACAAGAGTCATGCAAGAACAGCACAATGACAGCTCTTGTGTTTTTGACTTGACCGATAAACAGGATCCGCCAATCCTTCATGCCACAAACTACCAATGTATGACATCCCTGGTGTAACCAAGACCTAAAAAGCAACCCTCAGGCAAGGCAGGGCACTGCAACGCAATGTACATGACAAACTCAGTTTAATCAGTGTCTCAAACTCCAGGCTTGTAGTAGAAATTTTTTCATTACATCTACAACAATTAAATTACAATCCTGTCCAGCCCGACAACTTGAATCATAGTCATCTTTAGCACATCTGGCACACAATACATTCTCTCCTTCCTGCTATAACACCACATTCAAGAAGGTCTCCCTCTCTTGCTTATACTTTGTACAATCCAAGAACAGTGTTCAATTGTGTTTTTAAATCCCCTAGAAAATTTTCAACTAATAAAAGCAGTTTTTTGCACTCATTACAGCAACAAAAGCTCCATCACTTTTCAATGTAGAAACTTGTTTCAGGTTTCCTTAAACACAAAAATAAACAATGGTTAACAAATGGAAACAGAATTGTCAATATTGAATTGTAAAAAGGTGCATTTTCAAATTACAAATTTGTGAATGAACACAAATTTCTAGTAATACTCAAGTTTAGAGTAAAACAATAAATTCTGCTCCCTATTTGCAACCAGATCATTTTTGCATCAAATTAGAGTAGAATCAAGTTTCTACAAAGAGGGCAAAGCCTTTGTTGATCTTATTGTCAAAACTTACAACAGGAGAAAAGGGTTATTGGAATGATCAAGAAATCATCTTGCAATGCTAGTTAATCATCCATGCACAATGTATGGCTCAGGGTGTTGGCCCCTCATGAAAATACACACCATTTTAAAAACCAGGTCTTTGAGAAATCAGAAATAAGTCATTTTTACCCCTTTAGATGCAAATTAATCATATCTAATAATTAAACTAAATCATCATGTTACCCAGCTCCTAACCGTTTTATCTTGTGAGCCATTGTACAGATCCCCATGAATTTTTTACAGCTGACACTTGCAAACAAAAAAGATCAAACTATGCAAAAAATGAAAATTGATTAACATGTTGTTATTGACTTGCATGCCCTCTTATGGCTATGACGTGCAATATTCATGCATGTTTTAAAACCAAAAATTTACCGTTTCTCTTGTGACAATAACAGCGCATATAGGATTTCCTTCAGAGATGCGGTACATTGTTCAGCACATAAGAATACAACAAATTTTGAACATAAGGGGGGCCTCGCAGGCCCCTGTCGGTCCGATAAGCATTTTTCATGTTTTTGTTGAAAAAGGACCCTTAGGTGGTGTACTATTCGGTCCTAAAATTTTATGGCGATACGGACACTAGATCCCCCCCCAGGGGGGTGTAAGGGGACCAAAAATTCCGCATTGTCGACCCCATTTCGACCACATATAAAAAGAAAACAAAACGGAAACTAGAATATTTTATACTGTAACTTTGTTTGCAATGCTGCAAGGATTCTAAAACTGTCTTTGGTTTTGTTCTAGCAAAAAAAACTCAATGACTTATATTCTTTTGAAATTTCAATAAAAATGAACTAAAAACCAATATGTCAAATTTTTGCAAAAACTAAGGCCTGAATCGAAAAGATACATGGAAGAAATTGTGTTTCTTTTAAAAAGTTACATA
>JACJUY010000933.1:167272-177449 GCA_014220935.1 Platorchestia sp. MABIK
TGACCAATAAACAGGATCCACCAAACCTTCATGCCACAAACTACCAATGTACGACATTACTGGTGTAACCAGGACCTAACAATCAACCCTCAGGCAAGGCAGGGTACTGCAACCCAATGTACATGTCAAACTCATTTTAATCAGTGTCTCAAACTCCAGGCATGTAGTTGAAAAATTTTGATCAAATCTACAATAATGAAATTACAATCCTGTCCAGCCAGACAACTTGAATCATAGTCATCTTTAGCACATCTGGCACACAATACATTCTCTCCTTCCTGCTATAACACCTCATTCAAGAAGGTCTCCCTCGCTTGCTTATACTTTGAACAATCCAAAAACAGTGTTCAATTGTGTTTTCCACCCCCTAGAAAAATTTCAACTAATAAAAGCAGTTTTTTGCACTTATTACTGCAACTAAAACTCCATCACTTTTCAACGTAGAAACTTGTTTCAGGTTTCCGGTAAACACAAAAATAAACAATGTATAACAAATGGAAACAGAATTGTCGATATTGAATTGTAAAAAGGTACATTTTCAAAATACAAATTTGTGAATGAGCGCAAATTTCTAGTAATACTCAAGTTTAGAGTGGAACATTAAATTATGCTCCCTATTTTTGTAAACAGATCATTTCTGTATCAAATGAGAGTAGAATCAAGTTTCTACAAAGAGGGCAAAGCCTTTGTTGATCTTATTGTCAATGACTTACAATAGGAGAAAAGTGTCATTGGAAAATTCAAGAAATAATCTTGCAATGCTTTTAAAGTATCCATACACAATGTTTGGCTCAGGGTGTTCTCCCCTCATGAAAACCCACACCATTAAAAAAACCAGGCGCTTGAGATATCAGAAATAAGTTGTTTTTACCCCTTTAGATGCAAATTTATCATTTCCAACAATTAAATTAAATCACCATGATACCCAGCTCCTAACCTTTTTATCTTGTGAACCATTGCACAGATCCCCATGAATTTTTCACAGTTGACACTTGCAAACACAAAAGATCAAATAATGCAAAAAATGTAAATTGATTAACATGTCGTTAATGACTTGCATGCCCTCTTATGGCTATAACGTGCAATGTTTGTGCATGTTTTAAAACAAAATATTTGCTGTTTCTCTTGTGACAATAACAGCGCATATAGGATTTCCTTCAAAGATGCGGTACATTGTCAGCACATTAGAATCCAAAAAATTTTGAACATAAATGAATTAAATACTACCCATCATGGCCTACACAACAGTTTTTAAAGTAACATTTCTTAACTATGTAAAGTGGTTTTCCAAAAATTAATGTGATTTTCAACTTTAACATGATCTGATTTTAAAATGCACTTCACAATTTCAATATGAAAATTTTCCAATCTCAATTAGAACATTTTTTATCTCAATAATCTTTATTCATTTTAACTGGATTTCTCTTTATTCAATTTTAGTCAAATTTCTATTTGATGGTAAAGTTCATAATAATGAAAATTCCATTTACCATGAACAAAATTTTTCAGAGAGACCTCTCGATTTTGTTTTTTCATCTTGAATTATTAAAGACAAATTCTATGTAAACTTTGGATGGTCATCTCTGGTGGCCAACTCTGCATGACCGCCGATTGTGAACAAGTTGTTTGATTACTTTTCATTGCAAAAAAGGCCACTTCTGAAAGTGACCAGATTTAGGATAGGAAGATGGCATACTGAAAACATAATCATTCATTTTACTGCTAAATAAAGTCAGAGTAGGGACACTATCATTTCTCTGCAAGGCTACATAAATGCAGAATACTGCATATAATTGTAACACAAGCAAAGAGCAGTAGAAAAATAACTGAAATTTAAAAGCAAAACAATTTTTTGAAATGGATCATGCAGGGTTATTCAGTGAAATCATGATAGCATAATGACAATTCTCCATGCTAAGCATAAGTTTTTTTTTAAATCTTATAACTAGTCAAATTATTTTTTCTGAGCAAAATTTTTTATACATGGAAATTTGAAAACTATTTACATGCCAGCAAATTGAAAGAACTTAGATAAAAGACAATGGATGTACATTCAAAGTGTGTAACAGTCACTTATTCAAAAAACTATTAATGTGGTATTTTGATTGTATTCATTTAATATGAAACAAGCAGTTACTGCAAATACAACATAAATAGGAATATGGCAAATTTGTGGCATTTCAATTATCTTCTTTTATTTTAAAAATAATTACTCCTAGAATTGCATTTGCAATTAAATTTTGCATAAAAAATAGGATATCCTAATTTTAATGTAAATTAACTTTTTTGTTTTCAAATGTTTTCTTTATTTTAGTTTCAGCTACAAATATTATATTTCGCTAGGCCTATATTATTTAGAATAAAAGTTGCAGCTCTTTAACCCTTCATTTACTCTATGCTATTATAGGTCAATTAAGCAAAATATTCTTTATTCCAAACAATGGGTAATAAGAAACTCATAATTAATTAATGAAGCTTCGATTCAGTAAGCTAATTGGGATATACGATGCAACTATAAGTTTTATATCACATACCTTGGTCTTGCAGAGCTCTTTGCGAAACTGCTAAGATTTCAAAATATTTCTGGCATTTCTGACGGGAGACAACATGGATTAAAAGTCTGAACGACAGAATGGTCCGCACAAACACTTCGGTATTTTGGATATATTTTCCATCTTCAGCGTTACATTTCAACATGGTTTAATTCAACCAAACATCGAGCACTTTTTTAAGCTTACGCAAGAAGCCAATTTTACTTCTGCAGCTACGTGGCAACAGTCACAGCCACCCTAACCACTTGTAAACTAAGTCACGTGACCATTTCTTGGCGCCGTCATTGGCCAATTGGCAACCACGTCATCGCGGACAGAGCTGAAACTCGCTTAAGTGGCTTTCACACGGTCAGTTTTTCTGTCAGTCACACTCACAGTCAAAGCTCTTCAACTCCATATTTGGGCATGCGTGCTCTCTTCGCTCTCNAATTAATACATTTCGAAGATAGTTTAGGAAAATTTTTTGAGCATTTGCTTCCAAGAAATCTATTATTTTCCTGGGAGTAGCACCTAATTCAAAGGTGCGTTGTTTTCCAGTATTCATAATGATACGGGAAACAATAGTTAATTTGTTACGAACGTATCATAATGCATTCGTCCTGTTGCAGCTTCAGTGCCATTTACACAGAATTTTCAATCTTATTCAATATTCACTCAAGAAATACAGCAAAGGCACATTATTTTTGTTTATTAGAATGAAAACATTCAATATTTGGCCGAAAGTGCGATTTCAACAATTTATTCTGCATTTTCAAAACAACACAAAAAACTTTTTACATGAATTGTCCTTAATATATAATTTCAGCATGCAATTGTTTCGTGAAATAAATCTAAACGTTTATTAGTTTACCCGTACTGCAGTCACATTCACACGAATTATTAAATATTATCCCGAAGTAATATGAGAGGCTAATCATATTTAATAATATTTGCTTGCGAATGCCAGATTTACGCGTACATTCAATCATACAGTTCTAACAAATGTGAGCCAGATTTCGGTTGTTATTTATACATCCTAGTCACTGTGTTTCTAGGAAGAGAACTAATATAATTTAAAAAAAAATTAAATTTACGAGCTGAACTATTACACGCTGGTACCTGCAAACTGTATAGAACGGGATGAAAATTTTACCAGTACTTGAAATTATTATAAAATTGATTATTACATTTGTAGTAGTTGGAGTATTTGTTAGATTTAGTGTAATCAAATTTTACACAGGCTGCGACAAGGAAAAAGAAATGTGCAAATATTTAGTGAACGAAATCTCGTCATTTAGCCTTCACTCCCTGCAAATCCGGTTATAACTCCCATTTTGTGGATGTTTAGCTAGCCATTCATTTACCCAATATCTACTTGAGGAGCTTATTCCCCTTTTTGACCGCAAAACCGATGAATAAGCTTGCTTTGGACACAGCGAACCTATCCCGATAATACATTGTAAACTACCGCCGAGCCTGCCAGTGGCTCGCCACTTCAGTCACGAGAACGTACGTGTGAACGCGAGTGTTTTGACCACAGTCCGTGAGTGTGAGTGTGACTGACAGAAAAACTGACCGTGTGAAAGCCCCTTTAGTGATAAGTTGCGGATCTTCTCGTATCTGGTCTGTGGTGAAGCCCATCTGTTTCCGACATGGTCGGATCGCAGCAAAGCTCGGTGGCCACTCTGCCAACTGGCTGGTGTGCAGGGATGGGAGGCACTTTGAGAGGCATGCTGGCGGTTATCACCGCGATTTTTGCCTAGTGTATCAGGGCCTTTACAGAGTACTACCGCATGCTCGCTGTCAGAACGCAGAGCGCCTCACGGCCTTAAGCGTTAAGCAATTGGCTGCTAAGCAACTGCACTGCACAAGTTCTTGTTACTTATCTTTTTCTTTACTTAACTCGTCTCTGCAGATTTGAAGACGCTCGCCCGCTGTAGACGCTCGCCTGCTGTAGACGCTCGCCCGCTGTAGACGCTCGCCCGCTGTAGACTCTCGCCCGCTGTAGACGCTCGCCCGCTGTAGACGCTCGCCCGCTGTTGACGCTCGCGATTACACTGTTGTAGTAGACGCGCACTGGGACTGTAGATGACTCCGTAGACGATGTAGATGCTGATGTAATCATTGTAGCCGATGTAGTCGTTGTAGATTAGATGCTGATCTCACTCTTTTCAGTTTTTCAACCGAACGTCAATTCATGAGCCATCTCGAGCTCCTCTTCTGCGTCGAAGAGTAAGACCCGCGTTCGGAACGTAGCTCCTTCCCACGCTGATAGTTGAACCGATGTGGGGTTAGCAACCAATACTGAATGCGGGATCCTGAAACTAATTCTTAATATTTCTGTGTGTCGCTCCCGTATTGTATTCGCACAGTTTTGGGCTGTCATCACTTGGTACCTCACTTTTTCCACAATCTTCTTTTCTTGATAATCTTCTAAATCTCTTCACAATCTTCGGAAGCAAATCTTTCCGTGGGCCCTTCGACACAGGCCGCCATATATCACGCCCAAACGTGGCGCTAGGGAGTAGTCTGCTTGTAGAATTAGATAAACGCACTTCTTCTCGGTTTACGTTTATTTGGTACGAGCGGAGGCGGACAGGTGTTGATACAGATACAGAGTGTGCGGACCGATTAGCACCTATGCCTGAATGGCCGGCTCTTAAACAGGCAAAGAGGCACATGGGGTGAAGGGGGCAAATGTGCACACACGCACACTGGCCTTGGGACACACAAAAGTTATTTGGTATAAATAGTGTCATTTTATTATTCAAAATCACTGCATTAGAGCGGTTCAGTAGATAGCTTCCAAACCACTGAGTGTCTATTAGGAGGTCCGATATTTTTTGTAGAAGTTTTTTATGATCAACACTACCGAACGAAACATGTTAGAGAGATCAAGCAATAGTAGGAGAGTTAGTTTTTTTAGTCCGTATCATTGTATATTTTTTTCTGATGTTAAGCAAAGCGTCTTGAGTACTGGTGTTTCTCCTGTTAGCATATTGATTGCGGTGAAGTAAGTGGAACTCGTCTACGTCGTACGAGAGCTGGTATGTTATTACTTTTTCTAATATTTTGGTTATAATAGGTAGGAAAATGATTGGTCTGTAATTTGACGCTTTATCGATATCACAAGATTTACGCAACGGGGGTGTTGTAACAGGAGAGCTGTCTTTTATACATTGAAGGCTAATATCATGTCCAACCGGTTTGGTATTTTTAAATGGGCATAAAATTTTTCGGATCTCTAAAATGCTAACCCCCTTGGTCTCTAATTGTTTCTCGTATTAGGGAATGAAACATTGCTCAGATTTGCACCTGCAGGTGTGTTTGGAAAGAGCCTAGGCACTTCATTGAAAACTTCTTCGCCAACTTTTGAGAAGAAAGTGTTGAAATCATTCGCCGTTTTTGCGGGGTTGTAAAAGTAGCTTTTGCAGTCTGATTTTTATACTGAGCAACTTCTCTGAAAATTTCCCACGTTCTTTTTGGATTTTGTATTGCTGCCAACAGTTCTTTGTGGAAGTGATCTCGTCTTGATTCACTGATTTTCTTTCGTAGGATCTTCTCATGATCTTCATATAGCTTTCGAAGCGTACTGTCTGATTTGTTCAGTTTGTACTCACACTGGAAATTTCTTTTAGCTTTGCTCAGCTCTTTCATCTCGTCTGTTTTTCATTTTATATTTTTTGGCTTAACTTTATTCCTTGTAGATTGATATCATCGGTGCTCCATGCTTTGAAATCCGCTTCATTTATCGGATAGCTTCTCTTGAAATATCTCAGGAGAGTAGAAGTTCCACATGCGATATATTATGTAACAAAATTTCTGTTTCTCATTTGCAATGTTGATTGGACATTCTACAACAGTGATCAGAAAAAAAGGTAAAATCCCTGTGCTGAGTACTGCATGGGGATTTTTTGCAATTGGTTGGTTTAGAAGAGTTTTAGAAGTGCTGGTTATGCTCGTTGCTTCTTAAACCATTTGTGAAAGATTAAGTCTGTTGAGTATTTTGCTTTCCTGATTGTTTTCATTGGTCAGATTTACGATGAAATTTCAAAAAACATAGAAAGACGTTTTGGCTGTAGAGATTAATTTAAGCTTATTTTTAATAAAATCTAATATCGGACGTTGAACTGCTGACGGATGTCTGCAAAGACTGCCGATAATGAAGACTTGTGTTCGTTTACTTGAAGATTGAGATAAATCATTTCTATATATTCGGATGTTTCGCTTATTAGAAGTATGGGTATTGAGTAGACATCTTTACTGAAAATACATGAACCGCTATCTCTCTTATTCTTGACTCCGTTATAACGCTATAAAGTGTAACCGCTTACGTTGATAAATGAGCTTTCGACTCGTGTAAGTCGAACCATGTTCAGATATGCACAATATGTCGATGTCGGTAGTAATCAACATTACCCTTATATCATTCATTTAATCATTGTTACTGCGAACATTTAAATGTATTTTTTATATTATTTATCTTTATAGACAGATGTTTATTTGAGGTATTGCATTTGCTAGCTCTAGCAAAGTATTTGGTGCTAGCTTCTAATTATTGTTTATTTTTGATTCGTTCACTGGTTGTGAAATCAGTTTTAGGTGAAAATCCAATTTTATCAATGTTATTTAATCATAGAACGGAACGAGAGCGGCATGATTTTCATTGTGCATTTTACGAGTGGGCTGTAGTGGTCCTGCTTCCGATGTAAGCTCACCGGAGGACAATCCTATTTAACAAAGCAATTGATGTAGGGGCGAATGTTGTTTTCCAAATCGCATTGTTTATGCATAAAATAGGTGAATTGGTATTCTCATCCTATAAGAAATAATTTGGGGTATGAAGTCACCAACTGTATAATTGAAGATTTTTTCGTCGATGTCTTCCCAATTGAAAATCGAGGACGTATCGCCGATGTGTCATGGCCGAGCAAGAGAGAACCTAAGGGACGTATCATCGGTAAATCGCCTCCGCATCGCAGGCGTAATGTCCACTTAGGGACGAACTTTTTGGATCAGATACGTCCGTGGCCGTCCGCGACAATCATACATGTTAAGTCCATGCTACGTCCATGCTCGACCCATTTCACCGGCGATGCGCACATGATTCGCGGATGGTCATCCTAGAATTTGGCATTAAAAAAAAAAAATTTCGGTCGCGCACAGCCGAGATTTATCGCCTCTAAACGACCCTCATATACAAACATATATATATATATATTTATTTTTGAGGGTCGCTGAGAGGCGATAAATCTCGGCTGTGCGTGGTCGAAAGTTTTTTTTGTCGCTGAAAGTTTTTGTCGAAAGTTGTCGTTTTGAAGAGCAACTCTCAAATATTTAATATATATATGTATATTAATATAATATACATTTTATATTTAATATTTGAGTGTTAATATTTAATATATATATATTAATATATATATTAAATATAACACTCAAATATTTAATATAAATATTTATATTATATATATGAGTATTGCTCTTCAAAACGACAACTTCGCTGAGCGTGGCAGAGAGTTTCTAGTGGCAAAGCTTAGTAAACACTCAAATGCTTACCCCCGCTGTTCATTATGTAAAGAAACAAAAAAAACGGCACATATTGGCACATCAAACGGCACATCAAAATTAAGCACACCTGTCCAATTACAGCATTGACTGCGCTGGNCCAAAAAAGGGATAAATAAAAACTTCATTATAATTAATCCTTTACTCAAGCAAAATCTAGAATATTAGGATAAGCCTCCCTAGCCATATTAATGCGTTGTAGAGTGGAAGATGGAACACACATATTTGTAGGGAATTAAGCAAACGGGGAATCTATGAACAAGGCGATCAACAAGATACACAGAAGTTTATGAAACATGATAGAAGTTATAGAAGAACGTAATGAACAGCGAAAAAGTCAGCAGTTAGATGCGAAAAATTGATCCGTAGTTAAACAAAAGCATATGAAATCAAAAGGAATGCCTACCTTACCTTCAGCTGGGACTCAGAAATTCCCCTGGGATCGCTAGTTCCCATGGATATAATAGTTGTATGCCCTGACGGGTCTAAACCTTCTGTGACACTTCATCTTAGAATACACCCTTGTCTTTCCATCTAACTCGAGTGAAACTGGCTCGTCAAGGGCTGGCGCACAATTTTCAAATGTGCAAGTGATAGCTGGAAGATAAGTGACGGGTCTCTTGCCTCTCCTCCATCCCAGTCAACTGATCCTGTTGAAAAAAAATAGTTGATTATCATGTACAGGATTGCTATCCAACGAATGAATCTTCTAAGAACGAAATACCTTTAACAGTTTCCTGGTCAAATTATAGTGAGAACAAATATTCCTCACAGCATAGGTTTGTAAAGTTTATCCTCCGTTTCAGGTTCTATTTCAGTAGCTTTACTCATTTAATTAATAAGGGTATACTGGCTGGGTAAAAAAACTTTGTTGGAGAAAAATATCGAATTGCTTGTGTTTCAATAGTTCTACACATGTTAGAATACAAAGATAATCACTGATTTAAGCTAGATTAGACAGAACAAAAATATTGGTATCACAAATATTGGCATCATACATCACAATGCGAGAAGACTAGGTAGGGTAATTTTGAACATGATTGAAATTGCAGATTACTAGTTGTTACTGCTCACCAGATATTCGCATGTTAACGGCACCAGAGATAGAGGCAAAATGAATGAACTACTGGAGGTTTCACACGTCTATAAGCGACAGTTCTACTGAATAATTTTAGAACAAAAAAATTGTTTGTAATTTCGTTGAGGCTAGGTTTAAGTTTATGACTTCTATTGAATATGCTCCATTTTACAACATTATACAAATTTTTCGCATTTGAGCACAGATCTTCATTTGAGGGCTTACAGCTATGATCAACACGGAAATGATTAAAAATAGAACCTTAATATTTGCGAGAGGGCAATCTTAGCTTCAGTGTCATCCTAGTCATGAAAATGCAACATTTATTGAAAGTCTTCCGTTCTATCTTGTTACATTCGAACTGATATGTCAAATTGCTTCTGCCAAGGTCACTGACTCCGGATCTGAAAATATTGTATCTAACTAGGTCATTGATTTTGTGATTTTGTAGTACACACGAAGTTTTATTGACATATCTGAATCTATGGATCTCACGAAAGTTTCAACAACATTTCGGAAGACACGTTCATCAATTTTGTCATTGCCATGCATTTGATTTTCGTAGAATATATTTATGTTTCGCATAATATCCCGGATTATGGTCCTCATTCAAAATTCGATTCACAAAGTTACGAATTCCATCAATAAGCGTATTGGAGATATTGTTGTTAACTAGCAACCGCTTACATCGTAGCATTTCTGAATGAAAACTAGCCCAGCTATTGCACACTTCATAAGTGCTCTTTAACAAGGTATGGATAACGCCTTCACAGTCAGAAATGCTAGTGCGGATCGGCATCGATTATCTGGGGACAGTGAATCTTATTTAGGATCAGTACGGGGCCCAGTTTGGGTAGAAATTTTTCTTCACCGCTCACTGCAGATCAATGCAGAAAATTCTGGAGAGAAATATCTGCAGCGATCTTAAAAATAAAATTGGCACTGCACATCAATAATTCCAATGCGAGGTATTTGTTTTTAAACAAGTGTTCATTATGAA
>JACJUY010000934.1:9359-33397 GCA_014220935.1 Platorchestia sp. MABIK
GAATTTTGCCGATACCGATACCGATACCAGGAAAATGACCGATACTTGCCGATACCGATACCGATACCGATACATCGGTACATCACTAATCTAAACAGTAGACAGTACCAACGCTCAAACTTGGACCACCGCAATGAACAACAGCGAACCTTGACATTACGTTAAGCTCAATTGCAAGTTGAAAATCACGAAGGTTCCAATAATTTTTTTATGTTGATCAACTAATTTAAAAACATTTCATTATTAAAAGCTGTGAATTTATGAAGGTGTGCTTTGAATTTTTTTTATATGTTCGTTTTTAATCACTTCACGTAAAATGATTTAATTAGAAAATAGATCATTAAGGTCAAGGATTGTTACAAACACGAACCTGATAAACAATTGTACTCTCGTATTCTAACTCTTTTAAAACGAGAAATATTTCAAAGCCTGAGTTATAAAATGAGCAGAGCCTGAAATACATTTAGTTTACTGGAATCAAAATATAATAGTGCATGAATGAGATATTTAGTAGGATTGATCATATTTTATATATCAACCATGAAAACCCTGCATTTTTTAACCACAGTTTTACTTCTAATATAAAGTACAAAGAGGTAAAATTAAAACATTTGAAAGTAAATTTAAAACATTTGAAGCATTAGTTAAAGAATTTGAACTTCATATTAAAATTTATAAAATTAAAATGGATAAATATAGAAAAATTAATTGTGAAAATCCAATTGAAATGTCTCAGATTCGAATTAAAGTTTTCCCTTTCCCAATAAAATAACTAAAGCTCAAATTACATCATGTGAAGGTAACGTAAACTAATTCATGTAATTTCACTTGACCACGAGTAATACATAACATACTTTTATCTGACTTGTCATTGATTAAACTTAGACATGGGCTATCTATCATTGCCGTTAGTATCAAATTATGAAGTATAGTCTGAAAAATAACCGTAGTTTTACCGTTGTATTTCTACGGTAGGAATGACAGTCAGAAATCGACGGTAAATAACGGCCATCATCGTCGACGGGCATTTTTAGCGTCTAAAATTACAGTAGATCAGCAGTAATATATATATACCGTCGGAATACTTCGATAAACGATAAAAACCGATCATAATTACAGTTTCGCCGACGAAAATATTCGGACTGGGTTATAGGGACAACATAACACTACCGAATGAATAAATATGAGATATTCCATCTCCCGATTTCCATCCACTCTAATTGAATGAGCCAAGCAGCTCAGGGACTCGAGGGCAGAAGCGCCTCCCTTGAACGTCGTCTTCATCTTGCAGGACAAGAAAATAATACTCAAGAGAGTATCCTATAAACATGAGCGTTCGACAGCTCACGCTGTAAGGTTAGTGTAAGCATAACATCCTCATGAGGATTGTTTGACATTGGAGCACCACGAAAAATTGCTACGCGACCTAAAGTCTTTCAGTGTACAACTGCTGTATGGCTTAATTTTTAATAGCATTGCAGTCATTACACCTGTTTATAGCGCAGCCTGATATTACTCATTTATTCAATCATTTGGATTTCACTATTTAAGACAAAACTTTCGCTTTTCATGAGGGCAACTACACCAAACGCTAGATGCAAATATTTGCGCGAAGCCCATGCTGAAGCATGCATCGAAACTCAGCATCAACAAAAGCTCGATTTAGCCGCACTTTGATGAGTGATGACGTTTTACTCGTAGCGAGTTCAGTTTGTTCATATTATTTGAACGTATTATTACGGTTGGGAATGAAACACTTTCATCAATGCCGAATTGATATTTATTTATTGAAATCTACCTGGTTCAACGAAGTGTTTATCGTTCATCATCCTGTTAAATAATACATCGCCATCTTTGATTTAGAGGAAAATCAAACTCGTCAGAAATTCTAAAACATGGAAAAGAGTCTGAGGGTTAGGCTCACCATCAAGCCGTAGGCTGATCTTACTATTTTTATTTTGCTCTTCTACTCGTAGCACAACTACTGTTTAGGAAAACTGGCGATCAAGTGGCACTTTGTAGTACCTCTACCTCAGGCGAGATGTTGATGTTTTTGTTATATAAGATGGAGCCCCTATCGTATACCTGGCCAAATAGGTAAAGGATTTCTTCAATATCGAATGCCTAAGGGACGGACTTGTAGAACGCTTAACATTCACGAATCGAACAGCTGGCCGCAACCCGACTCGGCAACCCTGCGTCGACCAGAACGTTGCATTGTTGTATTGTATTGTTTAAACGTATTCTACGATTACCAATACCAGCCTTAACTTGTGGTACATCAATCAGCTGATAATGAAAGCATAGATTAAAGTGTGAAAACGCAGAAGAGGAGGAGAATTGTCACAAGTTTTAACTCGTATAGTTTTTCCTGTTCAAATTGTTTAAAAGGTACAAGGAGAATTATTTTCTTATATCGGAGAGTGGCGTTATATACCATTTTCCTTGCTAAAATGTTTACTCTCAGTTATTTGAAAATTTAACACTGGGAGATCTTGCGACTCTGCCATGTAGAACTGCCAGCTATCTCTCGTGAAAAAACTTTCATGCGACTGGCATCTGAATAAGAATTCACGAAAAGCCATCTTTTTTATCATCTAAGAAACATTTCATTAGGAATATTTCTTCTCATTTTTCAGAGGAATAGGGGAGAACATTTTAAGTTTGTCAACACACAACTGCGCCCTGATTTGTTGCTGTGTATAGGTCGCTGTGTGCCCCACGTAGGCTATAAGTTTCCTTCGTTGATTAGGAAAACAATATCAACGTAAAAGGAACAATACTTTTTCTGTCAGAAATCAAAGTTTCGCGTGCTTAGTAAATCTCTCCCTTGGCCGTAAGTCGATCGAAAGAGGTACGCTTGGATGGGCTCAGCGCTCTCAATCAAATGATACCTCTTCTTTCTTTTCCGGGGAGCAACGCCACAAGCAAATACATGGCATTTAAGCCATGTGGCCTGCAGCGCACAGATCCCATCAATCAGCATCTGAGGGTGATTTATGTTTGTCGAAGTGTCATGTTCATTTGTGGTTGTGCAGTTGATTCAAAACGTGTTGGAACATGATGGCAAGTCTACGAAGTAGAGATGCTATTAGTAAATGGCTGGAACTAAAACCACATAAAACTCAGTTTTTGACATACTTTTGTCAAATTTGCTAGGAACTCAAAGCAACTCTAGGGACTCAAATGGGATTTCCGCTCCCACCACTTGACTCGTACTCAAGTCTCCATTGTATCCGGCCCGCAGCGACGTCCTCAAGGCTCAAACTTCCAATCCCACTTATAACACCCGTTTATGCTTCATTTGGCGCAACTGGATTGATGATTCCGACACTTTTAAGGAAATATCAAGCAAAATTTGTCGAAAAATTCAACCGCGTTGATGATCAAGTACATTTCTATACTTGAGGAATGTATGATATGCATACGTTTATTGAAACACTCAAAAATCCCAATGTACGTCTGGATACGAATTACGGAAGCAGTTGTGACTCAGACCCAGAAATGCATTGCTACTCAAAGCCATCAGTTTTAACATTTAATCTATTCGTTAGAATATTTAGTTTGACTAAAACGTATTTTTATTTGGCCAATATGACTATACCTTACCTTATTCCAAAAATCCCATTTTATTACATGAAAAAACACTTTTCCTTGGCAGATCAAAATGCGTGTACATCTTTGAAAAACCCGATGTACAGGGTGGTTGTAAAAAATGTATATCTTTTTAAATTCTCATATCTTTTTAAACATTTGAAATGAGAAAAAATACCAACGAACATTCGGAAGGACAAAATTCAATGTTTCCTTACGTATCTGGTATACCCTCCAAATAAATATAAACATCATGGGTGCAGGAAAGAAGATTATTGTAATCAGCAAACGTGGTACAACTGACTCATCGAAGACTCATCTCAACGCAAGTTCATCATCGAAGAAGGGACGAAAATTAGATCCATCGTCGGGACTCAGAGAAAGTTCTTTTTGGAGTACCAATTCAAACCTAACAATTTAATGATTAAGAGGAGCTTCCATAAGTTCTGGAAGTGGTTAGCACATTCAACAGCGAGGTTCTTGAGAGCGTCATCAAAAATTTCGCTGGCAGCACAAAGAAAATGTATCATAGCAAATGGCGGGGGTTCTGAATCGTAAGTACATCAAAGTAAAATTAACTTGCAAAATCAACTTTTCTTCTTTACAAAAATACAAGTTTTATCTCCCTATCCTGTCTGTGAAAAAGGTTATAACAATTTTAAAAGGGATACATTTTAAGTAACCCCCTGTATATTTATAGTAGGGGGATTCGCGGAGATCACTAATATTTATTAGCTAGCAGGATCCGCAGAAATTCCACGGTCATTAGAAACCTAGGTAGACCCGTGAAATAATGCCAAAATAACCTATCTTAACCCGACATTCCATATTCTAACCTAACATAACCTTTCCTAACCCAACATAACCTTTCCTAACCCAACATAACCTATCCTACCCCAACATAACCCATCATAACTAACATGACGTATCCTAACCAACAAAACCTCTCCTAACCAACAAAACCTAACCTAACCCAACATAAGCTATCCTAGCCTTAAAACCTATCCCAACCTAACCTTTGCTAATCTAATGTAACCTATCTCAGCCTCAACTAACCTACCCGATCCTAACCTAACCTTTCCTAGACTATCGTTACATATCCTACCTTAATCGTTTACATCATTACCTAGCCTAACGTCTCTTAGCAGGGCCCATGAAAAAATTCCAACATATAATCAAGCCCTTTTATGGAAATATAAAGCAAAATTTGTCCAAAAATTTAACCGCGTAGATGAGCAAGTACGTTTCTCTACCTTAGCAATGTATGATATGTATACGTTTATTGAAACACTCAGGATTCCCAATTGACGTCTGGAAACGAATTACGGAAGCAGTTACGACTCAGACAACATAAAATCAAGCTGTCGCATATATACCGCAATGGTCTTTGTATTTATTGATGAAGGCGATGAAAGCGTAACGGACGGACTAACTAAGTAACTAAGGAAGGAACTAGCAGAGTTATAATATGACTAGCAGGATCCGTGAAAAAATTCAGTCAGCATTACTTAACCTATGCTAACCTAACCTAACATATCCTAACATATCCTAACCTATCCTATCCTAACCTATCCTAACCTAACCTATCCTAACCTAACCTATCCTAACCTATTCTATTCTAACCTATCCTAAATGAACCTATCCTTGTTTTGTTCGCGTTTTCCACCGCTGCTGGCATTGTAATGGTTCTTTCTCCGCTGCCTCCATTGTAATGGATGTTCTTTTTCTTTATTTAATTGTCGTGACATTTCTATTCGCCACATTCATGTATTTTTTCCTCTTTATTAATCATGATAAAGTATAATTTGAGCTGCCACCAGCCCTCTATTTGGGCAAAAAGTATTTATTGTAAATTAATCATTAATAACGGTCGTCATAATAATTAATTATCTCTGTTCTTCGGTAAGCGTGAGGTCAGAGCTGAAGGCTATTATTAATGTGCATTTTATCATTATTTCATCATCATCATCATCATCGTCATCTCTTCATCGTCTCTTCCTAACTTACAAAGGAAATTAAAGACACGAAAGGTTACAAAGATTCGCTATTAACGCAGACATCTAAGATATCACAGTGCTGCGGAGAGAGAAGCTGGTTAGACACATAGTAAATATGTTAACTTATCTGCGGGATCCAGTTAACTTCTCGGGATCCAGTTTGACGAAGTATGTGCGAGGAGGCTGGTTGTTTTACTATACGATTCGCGATTAATTATATAGTATGATGAATTTCTAGGTAATTTTGAGTAAATTGTCACTTTTATAATCGTTCAAGGCAAAGCAGGTTCATCGCCAAAGGCGATGAACCGCAGGGGAAGACACCAATAAATTTATATGATCTTATGCTGTTTCTCTTCAATATCTTAGTTATTGAGGGAAGTTCCTCGACTGCTTTTGACAAACCCCCGCGTTAGACTGCCGTTGCCCACCCCGCTCAAGTGGATAAGGGCGCGTCTCCTACGTTAGCGAACAAACATGTCACGACAGCATTTAATTGTTAATAAGTGAAAAGCCCACGCTAGTGATAAACATTAATTAGGATCCCGCATTCTATCTATAGAAATGAATTATCTCCTAGATGATTAAGATTCTAAATACAAGAAGTACATTGTGATAGAGGAATGAGAAAGAAGTATCTGATAACTTGAAGTTGAAGTTCCTCAGCAGCGTCGTGGTGGTGATGTGAAGAGGGAAGCTGGTGGTGATGGTAAGGCGTCGCGTCGGCTGGCGATGTTGTAGGCGATGTTTCGTGAAATGGCAGAGAGGCAGATTGTAGAGTTGATTCGATGTTGTGCTTATCCGCGAGAATATATGGTTCTTTTCGAGGAGATGAATGTCGTTGGCCAGACGCAGCATTTCAGTATTCCTCGTAGCGATTCCTTCATAAATATAGATGTAGGGCGGTTATATCGTGAGAATATAACATCTGATTAAAATGTCATATATATCAATACATGTAAAGGCCATCTTTTAATGTTACGCTGAGGAATCCGGTATCCATGATACTAGAAACTCGGATGAAATAGTAACGGACGGACTAACTGAAAACGAAACGTACGGACCAGCTGAAAGCGACACGGACGGAATAAGTGACTAAGGAACTAAGGAAGGAACAAGTAGAATATTATCTGAATATTATTGAATATTATCATTGCATATGAATATAGCAGAATATTATTATTGTCGGAATGATGCTGAATGCATTACTCATATCCTTCAGAATGATGATTATCTAGAGAGACATGTGGTGGGCACGGGTTGTGAAACAGCTGCGCGCGTAGACACGAGAGGACTTTCCCTCGCTACTGTCTAACTTATGCTCCTTACCCAACTTAGTTCAGTGCTTTTGCTGGAGCAACAATGCAGTTAAAACTTACAAACTTCCAAATTCATCCCAAACCTAAACGTTTATTTTTATTTTTCATTTCCTTACAAAGTCTCCGTGCCGAAATGTTGAATATTCACACTCCAAGTCAAAAAGTAGCATTTAAAAGGGGTGCAATTTGAAAATTGAGGATTGGAATAAATTCGAGATTTATGGTATTGAGAGGCATTAATGAAACAATATTTGAGATTTTGAGAAGCATCCATGTGAAACACGACATTGGCTCCCAACACGTGCATTTCACTCAATTCGTGATACCTACTCGCATTTTACAATTTTTTCTCCGTCTGATTATTATTATACTATGTGGTGTACACGGCCCGTCAAAAAGGATGAGATTCGATATTTTCCTTATGGAAATCCTCCAGATGTGGATGATGAATAAATATATCCATCCTAATTGTACCCACCTACGATTAAAATATTCTTGTACTTGCGCACTAGTAAAACTCGTATCACAGATACGGCCATTAAACATCTTCAAATCCAAGCAGCTGTTCCTTAGAAGTGGACACTAAGCAAATAAACACACCAAGGGTATTATAAAGTAAGAAGATTAGTTGCAGATCCTCAGCAAAGGCGATCTCAAGAGCGTAGAGAAGGAACAGTTAAGTAAGGAATGTGAAAACAGAAAATCTATGCACAAAGTGTGTTCAACACAGTATGGAAACACCAAGTTAGGATTGAAGAGAAAAGAAAGCAAAGAAGAAATTGCGAACACTGTATGATTAAGGAAAGAAGCTAAGTAAGCATGAAGGGTAAAATTCTTAATGCCTATCTATAGCTGAGGTCACGTAACAGTAACCTCTAGGAACGCCAGTCCCTGTACAGCATGGAATAGACAAACAAAGCTAACCTGTACGTATTGTCTACCTTATTCCTGCTGAGGAGATCACAATTGAAATTTTTCATAAAACGTAATTTTAGAAAATACTTTAACAAGCGTTTTAACGAAAATTGAATTTTAGCCATGAACATCTGCACTAATCTGCCCATATACAACTTGGCCTTTGTTAGAGAAAGTTCAAATATATAATTGAGTACTGATTAGTATTTTTCGCGGTTCCTATTTTTACAACTGACAATAATTTATCTATCAGCACCCAAAACATGCTTTAGTTCAATAGCTCTTGTGCTTTTGTAGAATTGATGGTTCAAAGCAGGTCAAACGCGTTTTAAGTGTTTTCGAGTGCTTCGTTTTATGAAACACCTAGTGCTTCAAGACTGCTCCTCAGACCTCATGAAACCCTCTGTTTTAACTCGTCCAACTTGAACACAGAGTAGTGCGAAGTCATTTTTGGATATCACACGCATTTTGCCAACACATCAAGTAGACGGGGCTCGCAGACGTTCCAATTGTACTACACGAATAGTACCGGTCGAGGCGCTTACATAACAATTTTGTTTTTGGCCTAAATTTTGATACGGGTTTCAAGACTCATCGCACGCTGAAGACAAGATTCTTCTGGTGCTAAAAAATATTCAAAATAAATAATCTAGAATCCTGCTAAGCGGCCCATAAACGATCTATTTAATTGTCAATTTAAGTGACAGTGATGAATTTTAACAATTTAATTAATCGTCTGTGGGCTTGATTGACGACCGTGAATTAATTGACTCAATGTAATGGCGTAATCAAATCAGTTTGAATTTTGATTGATGGTTCGTCAATACTTCATTCTTAGCTCTGAAAGTCGTAGTGTATAAACCTGGAAATATTTGGAATTTCATTTTTTGTGTGCATGCAGATCTGGTACTTTTTGCAGGCTGAAAGAGGCTGCTACAAATATCTGGTACTTTAGTGTCTTATTATTAAATTATATGGTTCGAGTGTAGTTGAGTTATTTTATTTATAATTGTTAACCTACTTGTTTAAATTATCTTGAAAAGGAAAAACTTGGTACTTTTCAGTACTTGGTACTTCGAACTTGGTAATTTTCATGAAGTGACCAGATGCAATAGTTCATCAAATGATGTAGTGTCCATTCAACGATAGTTCTTAAAATCTTCTGGCTCATTGGCAAGTTATTACTTCAGCAATGCGTCGGTTCCGAATATTCTGCCACATTCCCTGAGCCAGTTTTTGCCCATGCCTTGCATTTACGCGGGAATTTTCAGGGAGATGAAAGTGCCAAGGCGAACGCTACAATGGTAATTTCTTCGTCGACCATCACGTAAGGCATCCGCATAGCAAATGACTGGTTTACACCAATTATATTGATGAAAAGATTGACGCGGTTTGTGGGAAACAAAGAATCTCATCATTATATTGAGTCAATGATATTAACAATTAAATTGATAGCCTATGGGCCGATTTACACGATTTTTGTCATTGAACGAAATTACAGAAACAGGTGAACGTAATTATAAAGTTTTAAAACTTCGCTTCGACTCAAATTTGTCTATTTACAGAAGCACACTTTCATTGCAGACAAACTCAAGTTCAGAAGATGGAGGACTTAATTGAATGAAGGGAATTCCCTAATTATTTCATTATATTAACCAGGTTGTCAAGTAACGAGATGGTCGCTGTGCATGCTGAGCTCCGACGTGACCAGTGGAGGGTTCGGCTTATGTAAGTTTGCACTTTTATGTGATGGTGAGACAGTTACGAAGACAGAACTGAGAATCTTCGCCATGTAAGTAACATGCAATAGTCTTTTGCCTATGGTTAGAAATTTCTAGATAACTACAGCTTTTTAACTTTAATTTGAAAAAGGTTAAGTTCAATTTAAAAAATCGCCGGTTTAATTTTAAAAAGCTTATTCCTCAAAAATTGCATACCTATGTAATAATAATATAATTAACGTTTATTCGTGGGAGTGCATATTAATTTTAAAATGCCGGCACTGAAAATTGAGTAAATCGAATATCAGACAAACCCAGCTGCTGCGATTTTGTACTTAGTTTGACACTCTTCAACTTTTACCTATGAATCATTTTCTGAACAGATCATAGGTACTTAATCTACTGACAAAAATTATTCAAATAAACTTTGTGTAATAGGTAACTGTGTGACAATTAGCAAAGTGCACTGACTGAAAAGTTAAACATTACACAGCTTCAAAATTATCTTAAACAATAAGGCTGCTACAATAATCGCTTATTATACCATGTTGCATAATATCGTATTATGCATAAAATATAATACCAAATTAGAGGCCAATCTCTTAACTAATAGTTATATTTTTACACATTTATACCACAGCTAAGTGCATTAACACGTTATCTCCCATCTTTAAATCTTCTAACGCAAATATTTCAGCGAAATGCTTATGAATTTGATTGTATTAGCGCAGACATAGCCTGGGTGTTATGACATTAATGGATTCATCTCTTACTTCTTCAAGGAAGAGCATTCGGTGCTCAGTAATGGTCATTCTTTCCGGCGTGGAGTTCAGCATCTGTCATTCCGGTTGCTACTAAGCGCTTCATTTTTGCTTTCATGGCACTCCAGCATACTTCTATGCGATTAATTGGTGCGCTGTAAGGGCTTGTTCGAAGTGACATAGCGCCAGAAAATTCTTCTTCATCAAAAACAGTTTCAAGACGTACATGTACTGAAGCGTTATCACATACTACTATGCCATTACTTGTTAAGCAGCGCTGTTACTGCACGCAGCATTTTGCGAAGCCATTCTTGACAGTCTTCTTTTCGGTAACTTCCTCCCGCCTCTGCAGATACACGAGACCCTATTGTGATATCCCGGCGATAACATGCATATTCTTTCCTCTTGAGGTAGGACACTTGACCAAGTAGCGAGTACCTTTACGAGAACGACTTCACTACGCCGTAAGAAAAGATTAACATTAGTCTCGTCAATGAGTATTATTAATTTGCCATCGCCCATCTTGTAAATCAGTGCCTACACGTAACATTTTCTTTTTTCTTTGTTGCTTTCGAAGTTCGTGGTGAAAGGTTCTGGAAACCCTTTTTTTATTGTGTATAATTTGCAATCCAAATATTTATGATTAGTAGTTGTGCTGACTGAGATCCCAAGTATCAATTTGAATTTTCTATTTAATCTCCTGAAGTGTAATTAGTGGACTTTTTCCACAAATGTGAGCATTAGTTCGATGTTTTCTTCTGTTAATTTTTGACAGCTGTAACCTCCGCGCTTTTTGACAGGGTTGTCGGATTGACGAAGCCATCCATTTGCAGTTTGAACAACCACACCGTTGACACGGGCTATTGCCTTCCAATCATCATTACCTTAAGCGGCTGTGATAATGCGAAGTTTGGTATCATGCCGGGTTCCATTTTTATTCTCTCCTCGTATCGAACCGAGTTTTGAGCCACGTTTGTCTATAATTTCTTCTCCAACTTCTTCTGAATATGTTTCTCTTCAGCTGCTGTTGAAGGAAGACATCATGACGCAGCTTTGAAATTCAAATGTCACATGAAATACTTAATAACCATATCCGCTTGAAATGCAATACATGATACAGCGGAATACATGTATACATGATGCAGTGGAATAATTTCAAGTAAAACAATATGCACATAAGCTTTTTAAAATTGAACTTGATATTTTTTAAAATATAGCCTACATGAGCTTTTTAAAATTAAACTTGATCTTTTAAAAATAAAACTTGAGTTTTTTAAATTGAACTTAAGTTTTTTTAAATTAAAGTTAAAAAGCTGCAGTAAACACGATCCGTCACAAATGACGATATGCGATAGTTTCCTTAAAAAAATCTCAAGATAAGGATGACGAACAAATATATCCATCCTAAGAGTACTCGCAATTAAAATATTCTTGTATAGAGTGGGCTAAAAGTCACTGACCCTTTTAATTTGCTAGGTAAATAAATAAGGTACCGAAAAAAAACGTAAAAATGTCATTCTTTCCAATAAAATGAAGTTTTTCTTTTATTAGCAAATTTAAAAGGATCAGTTAATTCCAGCCCATCCTGTACTTGTGCACTGGTCAAATTCATTTCTCAGATACTGTCTTCAAGCATCCTTAAGACCAACCAAGAAAACAGTAACTATGCATTATGATTTATTACTATATGGATAAAATTCTCCACAAATTAAATGTGTTCAATGATAATCCTATTGCAATAACAGAAGAGAAATTTCGCACAAAAAATAAGTATAAATGTATATGTTTAGAAATTTGAAGGGACCATTCACTTTGTGAACTTTTTTCTTTATTTTTGAACCAATGCTTATTAATTTTGGCAGACTGATAAAACGTAAAAAAAGGTCACCTTGTGAAAAATTTCCGATAGGCTTCATAGAAAATGAGTTACGGCAAAGAAAACGGATTATTGGGGGTACGGTAAACCCAACTCCTACTACAAATTTCAATCTATAAACATGAAACAAGTGTCATCTGAAAGAAAAATACAATTGAGCCACAGCTACGAGGTAGGAATGTATGAAACTTGTTTTGGTTTCGGAAATATTTTGAATGAAAATGCTAATATTCAGAAATTGCCAAAAATCTCGATTAGTTTCGCTCTGGCGGCCCCCCTTTTTTTACCTAGTTCGAAAATCTCAAATTCCAACCTAGAGGCTGTGGCCCTATTATTCTTCTTTTTAAAAAAACATTATCTCGACTCTCTATATCAAAAATTGTAAGAGTACGATTTAGCGTGAGTAAAGTTTTAGGTTTCCACAGAAGCGAAAAAACAAAATTACATTCTCACAATAAAACACTTTGTTTGTTTGTAAAAAATTCTTTGTTGTTGCGGTTTTTTATTTATGATTAAAAACTTGTAAAGGATTTGTTGATCAACAAGCAAAAGGTGTACGGTGTCTTTAAGGAGACAAGTGGAGTTTCATTTTACAATGGATAGTAATTTGAAAGTGTAATGAAATGCATAAACTCCCGGACACAACTATTCCCAGGCGGAAAAAATGGGTAGTCCTGAGCTTGAAGTTAGGTAGGCCTTCCTTTTATCAAATAGAAAAAGTTTTGTTCTGTTTCGGACTTTCTTTTGTTCGATTCAATGCTGTCCTATTTTCCAACACCTACTACTATCTAGTTTTAAAATGAAAATGAGAGTGATGATAGTTGATTTGAAAATCATTTTTATACGTGAACGTTTCGGCCTTAAGCTCAAGCCATTATCAACATCTGTGGAAGCGAATTGAAAAACAGAAAACAACTACTACTTTTTTTCAACTTTTTTCTTGTGTCATAAAATTCTTTCTTAACTTACGCTTTTTATACACCATGTGCAAAGATTCCGAGTTCCTTTAACTCCATACCAAATATTATGTATCTTCATCCTTCTTCTTTTTGGAACGCCTTTGTTGCGGCTGGGGATGCTCAAAATAACTGGTCTAATAATAATAAAAATATGAATAATGATAACAGGGGGAAAAACATTTCTGAAAGCCCTTTGAAGTAATTACACACAACGTGGGTTCTAATCTTACTCAACTGCATTGTAAATGAGAAATATAGTTTCTAGGAAAGAAAAATGTGCTTCGCCAAATTTGATTAATACTTTTTCGCCATTTTTATTGCTTGACAAACAATCCCGACCATAGATTTGGTTTCAACGTGTAACAAAATATGAAAAATGAAGTTTACTTTAATATTTAGAAAAGAATAAAAAATTTCAACGAGTGACCGGCAACTTATTATCTCGATTCGACTCATAATGTCAGAAGAAAATAAATTGTTATATTCTCACGATATAACTGCCCTACATCTATAATTATGAAGGAATCGCTACGAGGAATACTGAAATGCTACGTCTGGCCAACGACTTTCATCTCCTCGAAAAGAACCGCACTCACACCTCAGATATGTTCTCGCGGATAAGCACAACTTCGAAGCAACTCCACAATCTGCCTCTCGTGCCATTTCACGAAACATCGCCTACAACATCTTCTACCACCAAACATCACCAGTCGACGCGACGCCTTACCATCATCACCAGCTTCCCTCCTCTACATCACCACCACGACGAAACCGAGGGACCACAAGTCCAAGTTATCAGATACTTCTTTCTCATTCCTCTATCACAATGTAATTCTTGTATTTGGAATCTTAATCATACAGTATATTATTCATTGCTATAGATAGAACGCGGGATCCTAATTAATGTTCATCACTATCGTGGGTTTTTCACTTATTAACAATTAACTGCTATAGTACCACGTCTGTTCCTAACGTGTTTGTTCGCTAACGTAGGAGACGCGCCTTCGGCTCCTCAAGCTGAGTGGGCAACGGGCAGTCTTACGCGGGGAGTCGAACACAGGGGTTGCTTGAGAAGGTTCCCTCAATAACTGAGATATTGAAGAGAAACAGCATTAGATCATATAAGCGTCACTGGTGTTTTCCACTGCGGCTCATCGCGTTTGTTCATCGCCTTTGGCGATGAACCCGCTTCGCTTTAAACTACTGTAAAAGTGACAATTGACTGTTAATTAACTGGAGATTCAACTTATTCTAATTAATAGTGATAACTGACCGTAAAAGCACTTACTTCATCGCACTTACTTCATCAACGCCAAACTGGATCCCGGAGATAAGTTAAACATATTTACTATGTGTCTAACCAGTTTCTCCCTCAACAGCATTGTGACATGTTAGACGTCTGCGTTAATAGCGAATCTTTGTAACCTTTCGTGTCTTCAATTTCCTTTGTAAGTTAGGAAGAGGTGACAATGAAAAGAGATGACGATGAAGAGATGACGGTGATAATATGATGATAAAATGCACATTAACAATAGCCTTCTGCTCTGACCTCACGTTTACCGAAGAACAAAGATAATTAATTAATTATGACGACCGTTATTAATGATTGATTTACTATAAATATTATTTGCCCAAATAGAGGGCTGGTGGCAGCTCAAAACATATTTTATCATGATTAATAAAGAGTAGAAAATATATGAATGTGGCGAATAGAAAGAAATGTCACGACAATTAAATAAAGAAAAAGAACATCCATTACAATGACAGCAGCGCTGAAAACGACGAACAAAACAAATGAAGCGAATGACAAGTTGTTACTATAAATAATGAATTAATTCCGTAATATATTGCTTATCAGGAATTCACATGAAATCCTTTAGATATTTATCGACAAGAAAATAATTGACATAGACGATTTGTAAATGTCATAGAAGGCGTGCGTGCCGTGCGTCATAAAACAATTCGGGCCGCGACACGGAGGGACGGTTCGTGATAGAGGATGTCGCGTTGTGCATCATCTGCTCTACTGCATTGGACGTGACAGTGCGGAAATCATCCCTACGTTCGGCAAAGCGATTTGGGAACCACTAAAGTGTTTTTTTTATTTTTGTGGAGTTCTTTATCTTAAGATTAAGCCGTTGTGCAAACCTTTTGAAGTTTCGTATCAGTAAAATTTATGAAAATACTGTTTTAATAGTGGGCAAGAGGCATTTATTTGAATTTCTCTTCTGCATTTCTTTGCTGAGTGCTGTGCTGAAGATACAGAACGAGCTAAATAATCATATTTTTCTACATTCAGAAAAAAAAGCAATAATTCAAGTTAGAAAAATGTTCCTGCTTTTAAAGATCAACTTGTGCAACCTACGTGCTGAACTTCTTTAAGAACTCATATTTTTAAAGTTTACCATACATCAAAGAGTGGCCGGTTAGAACTTACATATTGGTCGGTTTCGCTCATCATATCCAGGCAAATATGTGATTGCACATGTAACTGTCATAATGAAAATTTTTTAACCACTGGCGTATATCACGATGTCATATAGTTACAGGACCGTTTTTCCACCTCCCGCCACCGAGAAAATTAAGGTATTTGAGACGTTGTTGAGTTAACGTTATATACTTCACAGTAGATTTTGTTAATACAAGTCTAACTTTTCAGAATATTTATCGACGAAAGTGTACTTGGGATAAATTAATGTGAGTTGGTCGTTGCAAATATTTAAGAATATAATGAGTCGAAATTTTCCTCTGTCCAACTAGTCCAAAGAACTGCATTATCGAAATATATACAAAAGTACTCTAAGTAGCTGTACTGATTTTTCCATCCCTTTCGCATCAGAAATACTGAAATTATCGTCGGTGCAAAGACAGTGCTAGAAGGTTTAATCACACGTTCAGTTACCAGAGCAAAATTTAACGGTGCTCACATCTCAGGTAATTATTTCAGTATTTCTTTCTCTACATACAGAGTGCAAGTGATTATGTACATCAGAGGCAACATCAAGCCCATAGTTTTGGTCTTGCATATCACAAATTCTGAATGAAATGAGGGTGTTGAAGAAGGTATTGGATGTAACATTCGTCTCAGGCTTGTGCGAGTATATGGAAAGTTATACTGAGAGAATTCAACATCCTTTATCTAATAAGAAACAGTTTGACGCTTGCTTGTTTGTTTACCTGTTCCCTTGACTGATTGCTTGTTTGGTCGGGCCATCCCTACTCCCACCCTGTGACAGGATGTCTGAACACTGAAGATATTCCGATGTTATCCTGAAGTGTGAATAAAGGCCTTGTTTGAAAATTTTCTTGAAACAGTTTTTAAAAATAAATTATTGCTGTAACTTACTTGTAGTCGCTCGTTTTAGACTGGGGTACTCTGTATTGTTAAGAAAAAAACTGATTTTAAAATCTAAATTCAGTCATTCACATGTGAACGAAGTGTTTATTTTGAAATCTTTAGCTTTAAATCAGATTTTTGGCTGTTTTACGAGAAAAATTTTTTACTCTTCAGCAGTATAATGTTCTAGGAACGGCTGGTTTTGAATACTTGCAACCACTTCGTCAAAAATGACGGTGTTGTTTGAATTAGACCTGAACTTTATTCGAGAAAAACATTCTTAAATTAAATGTGTACAGCTTATCCCCTCGTCTTTTGACTTACTTTGTGTTGGGGTAACTCTGAATAAATTTCAATTAATATAATAAAATTACGATTCAAAAGCAGAAATTTACAGCCATTATGTAGCATTCAATTATCTGGTGGCCTCAGTGGAGATAGAGACTGAAACACCAAGTACGCGGATGAGAAAAAAATGTGTTATTTTAAAGAGGGATTACTGTGCGTTTCCCGTATCTGCTTTTCTATATTTCGAAGGAAAATAAGGTAATTGATCTTTATTTGCAGCCTCACATCACAGAATATCACTGAGTAATCAATGACCACTAACGAAGTGAGCCGCTAGTAGTTCTGAACTTACCGTCGCTTTGCACTCATGCAGGGAAGCAGGACCAAAAATGTTAGACCAGTGATTCCCGACCTATCTCTGACCTTGTACCCTTTCAGGATTTTGACAGATGGGCATGTATCCCTATTTGAAAAATATATTCAGTAAAATATATACACAAATATCTGGAAATAAATAACATATAAACCTATTTTTCTTTTCTCTTGTTAACATTAAATGTAGCCCTAGAAGCACATGCACTCCAGATTGAGATTCCCTGTGTTAGACAGCCGCTGGCACTTATCCCACGGCAATTTTCTTCTTCTCAACAATATTGTGAAACGGATGACTTTCATAGATTGAAATTTAAATTAGGATATTTAGAAAATCACTTTGTCTCAGCAAAGCACAGAAACAAATTACTACTTTTATTTTCCATTATTTATTAAATTTTATATCAAGCTCTAAAGGCTTAGCTAGCTTGAGTGAAGTGAATGCAAACTATGTCAAGAGATTGTTAGCTACGAATTTTATGTTGAGGCACTAATCGTCTCTGAAATAACAGCGAAATATGAAATCATATGGCATCAACAATACCCAATAAAAGAATTCTTAATTTTCAGCTATGGTCGCATTTCTGAATATTTTCGAAAAAATTAATACCATAAACAAATACACGTTCACTGAAGAAAATCGAATATTCAGGCAAAAAAAAATTCGAACAACGCGTGAATTCAACTACACTTCACTAAACCAAATATTCGAGCTAGAAAAAATTAAGACAAAGCGCGAATATGTACCTTCACCTTACAAAATCAAATATTTGAACAAGCGAGACTAAAGTAACTCGAAATACACTTCCACTTTACAAAATGTAATCGTCACATTACACCCGATGAGCCAAATGAAAGAATGCATGCATGAGATCATTCAAATGTATGAATGTGTGTACACAGCACATCAGTTTATATATTTTATGCTAGTAAATATTTACTCTAGTGAAATGAAAATGTTACATCAAATTTATACTATATAAGAAAATTTATAATTTTGTCTTCTGAGGCTAACATTTTAGGTATAAACTTCGCTCAGGGAAACATGTTAGAAACTTCGTTCTGTTGACGCGGTTTTAATTGCTCATCTAATTAATGAATAAAATTAGTGATCAAAAAATCTTGAAAACGCTTAATTGAAGGTTCCGAGACTGCTCGTTTTCAACAAAAATTCGAAAATACCACAAAAATTTTACACTAAATTTCAATAAATCAATTCTGAAAGATCATTTATTAAACGAACCTTCCCTTCAATTAAAGGCTTTCTTTTACACGGTGGCTTTTGAAGAGGAAGACTTTTTTGGTTCACCTTCCAGAGTGCCAGCGACCAGACATGAATATTCTCCTGAAACTAAAATATATTGTGTTGTGAAATAGCAAATGTAGAGATATGAAATAGAAAAGTTATCGAATCACGGAGTGAGGGCTCCAAAATTCCGCTCTGCTGCCAAAAGCATTTAATTCAAATTCAAAATTTCACTTTTTAAAATAACATTCATGACTTCACTTCCGTTTCTATTCCGCTGATAAATGACCACGAAGAAACTCGGTAAAGTTTCAGTACATGTTCGGCACACAATTTAGGAGAGTGTGGTTCGTAGGTAAAAGTCGGAAATTATTGAAGACACGCCTTTCAGCAAACATGAGGCGGCATGTCGTGATCGACTAGTCTTCCGCAGATGCGAATAAAATTTCGAGCTTCAAAATTGCAACATCAACATAGCAAGAATTTGCGTTTTGAAAAGTTATTCCAGTGCTGCCTATTATATTAGAATAACGAGCAATTTCGATAATCCTGAATGAAACCAGTTCGATGACCTCGTCCAATATTCTCCGAGACTCTTATATATGGGAAGTTCTCGGCTGGTGGAGCAAGCGCGCCAGGATCTTCACGCTCTCCATACATAAGGAGAAATGTGTTTCTTAATAGTAGATACCAGCAGCAGAAATATAACCATGGGGGATTTTTGGCTAATCAAGTTGATCAGGATGCAAATTCATTCAACATGAATGCCAATTCGTTAGTCCAACATCTGCACACACAGATCTCTTGAAAATAAAGCAAGAGGAGTCAAACAAGGAGTTCGAACTTCCGTTTGAATATTTTTTTGATAAAACCCACAAGTGAAATTAGAAAAAACATGTGGGAGTGAATGGTTTCGTAGCAAATTATTGCTTCAGCTGTACCGGAAACTTCTCGACTTTTCCTGAAACTTAAACTCGTACAGCATGCGTTCATATTTTTATATCTTAAAGTGAAATTTAGGATAAAAAACAAATATTTATGTGATAATGAATACTTTCAATAATCAATTATAAACATTTCTTCGTCACTGTTTACCCATTGTCATCCGATCTGAAGAGCTTCTATAGCATATAGCTTCTATATAGCTATAGAGACATATAGCTTTTATATGTCTCTACTAAAAATATGTATGTACTTTTCTGTAGAAGTAAAAATATTCAACCCAAACTGCCCTTGAACAAAATCATCATAATTTCTAGGCGTGTCTGTTTTCTCATATGAAAAGAAAATCAATTTTTTAAGATCGAAAGTTTTTTAGAAAAGTGAGCTTGAAAGTCCGAAATCAGTACAAAACGTAGCTCGGCAATTGATCCTAAACTGGACAGTCAGCTAAGAAACTTGAGGTAGCAACAAATAAAACAAAAGTATCTTTGCATGACGTACGGCCGTGGCAGTGAAGGCGGCCGGGGCAGCAGACCGAA
Source organism: Platorchestia sp. MABIK (assembly GCA_014220935.1). Classification (NCBI taxonomy): domain Eukaryota; kingdom Metazoa; phylum Arthropoda; class Malacostraca; order Amphipoda; family Talitridae; genus Platorchestia; species Platorchestia sp. MABIK. Next base: position 29,226 of record JACJUY010000934.1, read on the forward strand.
TGAATTATAGCTTGAAAGATTCTGGGCTTCTTCAACTCACGAACTGGACAAACAAAATTGGTGTGTAGTAGCTCATATGTTACTGAAATTCAAATAAAGTAGTTATTGAGATATATTCAGAACTTATAAAAATTGCACAATTACTTGTTTCCTCGCAGGCAAAATAGCATCGTTGAAAGCTGATTCCTTTGTAACAAAATATCAATTTTTCCTTCTCAAAATAACTCAATCACATTCACTTAAATGGCATGAATGGTAACTGTAAGAACTAAATCTAACCGGAATCATGAATCACTTTTTCTGTTCGTTATATTCATGGCTATCGGAGGTACAATGGGGGGCAAAATAAACGACTCGTCGTTAATCGACAGATTCCACATTTCTAGACGACGAACAATTAGGAAAATTGGACTTTATATAAGCAATGGTATAAAAAGTTTAATAATATATCTAAAACCCACAAATAAGTAAGAAAAAAAATATTTAGGAGCATATTTTGCAAAATAAATACGTAAATTAAAGCTTACAATACCCGACTTTTTTCTCAATTTTATACTTCAAAATTATTTTAGGATTATTCCAGAATGCTTAAATACATTCTACTATTTGGCAACCGGAATTTTATCGGCATTCATCTCCAATAACATGTCATTGGTAGAGCAGCTCTCGTTCTGAAAGTTCGTCAGCATAAATAAGCATAAGAACATCAGCCAAGACCTTCGCGAACGTATTGTAGAGCTCCATAATGAAGGTTTAGGATATCATAAGAAATGTGCACAACTGTGTTTTCCTATAGCCTCGGTTGGAACCATATTACGTAAGTGGAAATGCCAGAATTCAACTTTCAGTAAGCCTCGAACTGGCCGTCCATGAAATGTGAACGACCGTACCGTGCGAAAATTGGTCCGGACAGTAGTACAGGGCCTTAAACTAATCTTGAAAAATTGAAGGATGATCTAATATATCTGGGTTCGATGCCAGCAAACACGCGATCAGCAGAGCAGTGCGCCGTGAAGGTCTTCGCTGCCGCAGTCCTCGTAAGACACCTCTTCTCCAAAAACGTCACGTCAAGGCCAGGCTGAAGTGTGCCAACGACACTTCGAATAAGCCACCAGCGTTTTTGGAACTCAGTACTGTGGTCAGATGAAACCAAAATCGAACTATTTGGAAGAAACATCACAAACCATGATTGCAAACAACAAAACCAAAGTGCACCATGCCCACTGACAAGTTTGGAGGTGGCTCAACCATGGTGATGGGATGTTTCAGTTCATCAGGGTAGGTAAACTTCACAACATTGAAGGAACTATGAATGACAGGAAATATCGTGAAATATTGGAAGAATCAATTCCTACCTTCAGCTCGTTTGTTAAAGTTGAAACATGGATGGACCTTCCAACATGACAAAGATCCAAAGTATAATGCGAACGAAACCAAGGATTGGTTGATGATGAAGAAGATAAACATTTCAGAATGGACAAGTCAATCTCCAGACATGAATCTGATCGAAAACTTGTGTAGGGAATTGGAATTGAAGATTCTGAAGAAAGGTCCCAATAACCTCACTGAAATCAAAGAAATTTACATTGAAGAATATAATAAGATTACATCCGAAAGTTGTAAATGGCTGTTGGTGAACTACTCTAAACGTCTCGAAGCCATAATTAATACAACGGCCATGGAACGAAGTATTTGATATATTTATTTCTTGATATGTGATGCAAACTTTTATTCGTGCATTTATTATGCATGTTCCTAAATATATTTTCTACTGAATATTTGTAGGGTTTCGATTTATTATTGACCTTTTTATACTATTGCTCATACATGTATGTATGAGTAGTCAAATTTTCGTAATTTTACGTGCTTTTGAAATGTAGAATCTGGTGATTTAATGAACGTGTTCTATTTCTTTGCCCCCACAGTATGACAAGCGTGTACGATGTGTGTTTAGGAAAGTATATAATTTAACACGTTTACTACGTATTGCTACATATGTGTACCAACTGGTAAATTGCTCATTTATGTTCCAGTAACAATGGCTACTATTTCACTGATTTTACTAATTTAAATTAGACCATGACGCACAAGTAAATATGCTGTCGTGTAATTATATTTTTCCCACTTGTTAGATAAAACAAGAATGAAATCAAGCAGTAAAAATGGCTTTTCAATTTTAATTCTTAGAACCTAACTAAACCTCCATAGCAACCGAGGAAACATAGGGAACGTGTTGAGGAAGGGCATGCATAGCTGATAGCCTGGCACTGCAATGCATTTCTCTTCAGAAAGTTCTTATTTTCGTCTAATATTAATTAATACCTGAAGGTTAAGTAGAAAAGTATTCAAGACGAAAAAAGGCTTTGAATATATTAGTGAAATATATTCTTAGTCTTAGTGTTGGCAGCTGTTTGTCGAGCAATCTTTAACATAAGATTGGGATGGTTGAAATAAATACTTTTTACTCCATAACCGTGTGATCGAAAATGTTTCGGTAATGAGTTACAAGGACTTAAAAATTTGAAACGTATTTTAGAAAAAATCGTAATTTCAGAGGAGCAGGGAGATAATATTTAGAAGATATGAAAACATTTTTATTATGCACACAAGAAACAAGTTTGGATTATTGTGCCCACAAGAAGCAGATCTACAGACTAAGTTAGGTTTTTAGAAATGATGTTCAACATGACGTTAACCTGTTGCGATACAGGCGTTCAAACGCGAGTGTAACGATTGAACCTCTCGTCATGTTGAACATCCCAATATAAATGTCTAACTTAATTTAAAAATCTGTTTTTGTAGGAACACTAATTAAGGCGTTTTTCTGTTCCTTGTGTTTATAACAAAAATAATTCTATAACTTCTACATTTCATTTCCCTGCCTCTCTCAAAGAATGAATTTCAAGCAAAAACGTTTCAAATTTTAAAATCATAGCAACTCTCAAACAAAACAATTTCGACAACACTGTCATTGAATAAAAAGTGTTTATTTCAACGGTTCCAACCTTATGTTGAACTTTTCCCGTCAAAGTGCCGAATTCTCATTAGATTTCAAAATGTAAGATCCTAAAGCTATGATCAGAGCCTGATGTAACGATTATCATGTTGTGATGTAACGTTCGTCTATAATAGGTCGAAAAATTGTTCAATGAAAACAACACTCATAAAAACGAAACTTACAAAATTCAATAATTATTTAAACGAATACTCGAGTGAACTTGGCGCCGAGTATTCCAGCACCTTCACAAGCGAGAGAGAAAGAGTTACTCACGACCCCTCTATAAATTAAGCGAATGCGTGTCTTTATTCTCTTTACGAGAAGCCTATAGAACATACAGTGGTGGGCGTTCGGATCCTTAGTCCGAACTTATTATCTTCTGACTACGATCGATCTTCCACATCGGGATCAAACTTGAAGATCGGAACCTCCAGGTGGAAAAGATCGGAAGTGCGAGGATCGCTCTGGTAAAATGTAAGTCCGATCCCGATCCCGGCCGTAACAGGAAAAATGAAAACCTAACGAAGAGGACCAATCCATCTGGCGTAGATGTCGTTTCTTCTTGCACACAGCTTCAAAAGCAGTTACTGTTTTTGAAGCAGACTGCGTACCAGTCGGTCTACTGCTCTGGAAGTGTCAATACGTGTGTGCTCACCTCTCGAGTTTCACTACTCCATTACTACTTCTGTTTCAGTGGTTCTACAATTTTCCCCCTATTATCAGTGATTTAATCTTATTGGACGTTTGAAGCCTTAATAGTGAACGAAGTGATCATATATTGAACGTAATTTGTGGCAATTTTGTCTCCTATGCAAATAATGTACAGATATCAATTAATGTTGATTGATCGTTTGAAGAATTGTGAATTACTTCTATATTTTGCAGGTTCAAATGAAAAGTGATATTTCGCTGTTTCACATTTCTGTTTCACTGTTACATAAATTTGATATATAAATAATTAAAAATTAAACTTAAAATCAATCTATTCTATTCCAAATCAGTGTTATAGTACAGGGTGCGCCAGAGAAACTTACTTATTTGAGAGGTCAATAAAAACAAAAGTACTTCAGTTATTGTTTTAAATTATTTTTTATATGAGAATACAATATCCCAATTTTTTTTCATGTTGTCTTGAAAATGACATCGGATAAATGGCGACCCCCATTGCGCATAC
>JACJUY010000934.1:33887-63346 GCA_014220935.1 Platorchestia sp. MABIK
AACTGACTGGCGGGAGAAACAAACTTGGGAACTTCCATCTCCAGATGCGCCCCCTCTCGCCCCTCTACCCGCTCAACTCACCGCGCGGGAATTTTTTCAAATAAGTAAGTTTCTCTGGCGCACCCTGTACGTATGTGGCATCCCATACTCATTGAATTTTAATTGCTTTAAAAACGCTTTAAAAACCGGGGATCGCTGAGAAAATCTAATGATCGAAAGATCGGAAGTTAGGGATCGCTTTAATATTTTGGCAGAGTGATCAGAAAATCGTATTCGGAATTAATCATTGACCAGGATTGGAAGTTCGTGTTCAGACTAATATTTTGAGGATCGATGCCCACAACTGAGAATAGATGTTTGCGAGAGGCTTGTAATATTACGTTATTTAAGCGTGATAAGAACTATTTAATTCTCTGAATGGCTGGGCATGATAAGAATGAAGACAGAGGTAAGCTGTTTGAGAAATTCTACAGAGCATGAAACTCAATTTATTGGAGATAAAATGAGGCTGTGTTTTAGTTCTCTTATGGAAATTATAATAATGCATCTGCACTGTATATCAAGTTGTTACTGAGGGATCATTATCTCAATTATATCAAAAACTGAAAAATAAATTTACTCTAAATTATCAGGGAATACAGGCACTCCTGACTTGTGCCTGATGTGAAAAATAAATTTACATGCTAAACTGGTAATGAATAATAGCCTTCATTCTGAACAACTGGAGATCTCAGAGTGCCAAATTTTTAGTGAGGGTATTAAAACTCATTAAACAAGACAAATAATGACATTTATTATGGTTTCTGACATTGAACCATAGAACTAAGTGCCGAATAAATTGGTGATTTAAATAAATTAGCAACAACTACAATTTAAAAGAAGATCTGCAAAACATGTGCGTGCGATATGCTTTACTCTCATGGAAATAACTTGAACAAGTCGCTGATCCTCGGAATTTGTCAATATCAAGATGTCATGTACAGTAATCTCCTGTGATGTCAAGACAGGCTTCTCAAAACTCATCCTTATTCTTGAATTGACGTCCATTGGTATCAAACGCCTCTCGGCTGTCCCGAGTAACTCGGATCAGTCTTGAGCAGCAGCTTACAGAAGTGTAAGTAAATGAACAACGAGCAGCAGCAACTTGTAGCAGTAAAATGGCTTCGGACATCAGTATAAAAAAAGAGTAGATGACCTGCATGAAACTTTTACTTCAGAAATTACAACACATGCTTTTACTGTCTGATATTTATGAGTTTAAAAGAGTTCCAGAAACTAACATCATAAAACGTCTATCTGTAGCGCACAATCTCACTTATTAATGAAGTAAGCGTTTGGCACTGCTTTAATCATTCTGTACCAAGGAAGAACATTCTACAACTAACTAGTCTTGTATTCTTCCCATAATCTTACAACTGGGACACAATCATTCTCAGTTATTCATAACATGAATGAAGCATCGTACAAATCGAATCACTGGGACTCAATTTCATCTCTGGGAGTTTAGGTTCATCTGTCGCATCACTCCAGAATCGACAGTTATAGCGTGCAGTTTTACGGAGCTCAAAATGCATCGAAGCAAATTCCATCCATGTGTGCGGTACATTTTCGTTTCAAAGAGCACAATAATTAATCGCAGTCCATCTGGCTTTGACAGCTCAGGATTGTATTAAAATATGTTTCTCATAACACTCGAAAACTTCTTTCCCTACGACCATCTGCCCCTCACCCATGTTCAATAATGTGCAATTAATTGGGTATTTGTATATTTGTTCACCTTGTGTTTCTGCCTAACTAATATTAAAAATTTAGAAATTAGCTGCCTTAAGTAAAAAAAATTTGTACCCAATGAAGAGTTTCTTCATTGGGTACAGATCTCTAGCTCGATAGTAGATGCAGGAACACGGCATAATGAGTGCACATTTCTGTTTTTGAATTTTGATGATGTATTGTTTATCTGATATATTTGTTTCGAGCCCAAATGATGGAAATTTATAAAAGAAATATTAGGAAGATTGTGAAGCCCACAACTTATATACATGCGTACTCACATTTATGTACGAAATTTTACTCCAGCACAACGTCTCTGATCGTTCGAGAATTTTCAGCCAACAGTGCTTCTTCATTTTTTCCAAACCAATCTATTTGTATTTTCGAAATTTTCAATTTCTTTGAGAGCATGTATTAAAAATTGTAAGATGTACTCTATGTTCGTTAGATTATAAATCAATTTAATTTGAGCAATCCCTTCCTTTGAAATTATGTTTTTTAGGATATGATGGTTTGTAATTGAGCTCCATAAATAATATTATTTTAAGGTTGAGCTTAAAAAATGTTACGATTAAGCTTCAACATTTTTGATATTCGCTTTTGATAGGCGTTCGCTAAACGGTTTTAAGGCTGAGCTTCAATAGGATCAATGCTCAATGTCATGTGTTACAGTGAAATTTTCAAAACTTCACAGACAAGTTTTAAGATTTTCACCGTTAAAATAGTTGAGCTCATGAAAGCTCACCGTCAGTATTTCAGGCATACCAGTCCGATTTTCAGTCAAAGTAAATTCTAAACACATATTATAACAGCTCTCGAACAGTCTGCTTTCAATCATTTAGAACTTATAACTCAACTCCGGGTGCTACGTAGGACTATCATCTGAAGTTACATCAAAGACAGGCATTCCCGCTCTCAGCATTTGTTTTATGCTGTCTCAGCGACATCTAAAACTTGCAACGGCCTCTCGATTATGCAGTTGTTAGGTGCCAGATTCCTGACTTGCTAGACGCTGATGGCCTGAGTTAGATCATATAACTAAAGATGAAACTGCTGCAACTTGCGTGGACGATGATCGAAGGAGTGCTGCTGATGACAACGATGGACCGGAGTGAAAACGAAAGTACGGTGACGCACGATGGCTGGCGTTGTGTTGCTGCTGCGTGATGCACTGCTTTTCGACTTGAATTTACGGACAACCAGACAATGGGTTGTTTGGCTCGTTTCTGTTGTCATGTTCTCTTATATTGTATTCTTTTCCAAAACCACTGGTAAATAAAATGTGCAGAAATACTGAAAGCGGTCGGAAGGTCGTGAGGTATTTTTCAAATAGTTCAATTATTTCAGATTGATTATAGCCTTTCTCAAAAACCTTTTTTAACAATTTACTGGTTGATGTGTTGATTTACTGTACAGAAAAAAGATAATAAAAATCAACAAATTTTCTAATAAAAGCTATACTAATAAAGAAGCTATACTCCCAACGATGACATCTAAAACAAGAAGAAGGGAAAATAAAATGGTTCTTTTGATGATTTCTTTTACTATCTTTCTACATTTTATGTTTAATGAATAAAATCCAACTCCTTTTCCAAAATTCCATTTTCTGTATATAACGAATGTAAACATTGTTTTTAAATCTGCTATTTCATAACAAACGTTTCATATTAATGTTTCATGATAAATAATATCTGATTGGAAATTAATTATACATGTCCTATTGAATTCGACATCAGTTCAAATTTGATTAATATCTAATTGTAATTGAATTATTTTTGCAGTTTTGAAAACAACTTCTCTTAGAATATGTGTAATATTATCTTCCATTTTATTAAGCTTAATTCTTCAATGCATTGTTTTGTTTTACTGGTTGTTTCGTTAGGCAATAAGGAGAGAAGAAGCTACCTTTGTCGAAAAAAAATATCCGTCAGAGATTGAACAGTTGTATTTTTTAATATCTCTTGGGAATTTTTTACGTCTAATTAAAAGAAGTGATTTTTCAAATCCCAATCGTAAATAAAGCAAATACACGGCAGTTGACAATTTTTTAAGCATCTATAACTTCAAATGGAATTTTACTCTTCATTTTGATTAATGACAATTTTCAACATGCTCTAACATTTACATTGAAAAAACACATTTAATTTTTTTGAAAACGTTTGGAAAATTAGGCATAAATAATGAAACCATTAAATTTATCTGATCTATCTATTACTAAAAATACAAAATGACATAATAATTTCTAAAAATTTCAGTAAAAACGACTTCAAGTAACAGTTTTTGAAGTATTTGTAATATTAACATCATAAACTTAAGAAGACCCAAGAAAAGTATAAAACACTACAAGAACGTGAGTGAGTTAATCTCAGATTTTTCTTTTTAAAAAATAAAGATTTCTGTAATATATGTATTATAAATGTAGCTAATCAAAAAATACATCAAAAATGTACAAGGCGTATTAAAAATATGAATAAAGAATTAATTTCCAATTTATATTTTGAGGAAAAGATATGTAAGATATGTTAAGTAGAAGTAAAAGATCTACAAAAAATTATAAAATCTAAAAAGCATTTTAGAAACGTGTATGGCTGTAAATTCGAAGGAAAGGAATGTGCTGGGGTGAAAAATATTTGGAATATTTGTGATCCAAACTTTTTATGAGGAATATGACACCGGTTGTGAGATCAATTTTTGAGAAATCAAAAGTTTGATAATATGAAAATACAATTAGCAATTTTCGTTCAATATTATAAATGCAAAGAAAAAACGAAGAAGAAGATTCTACAGCATGGATCAACACGGGAAAATTTATTGGCAAATCGAAAAACTCCAAAAAATTGAGGATCTGTATAATAATCTATTAGAAATATTGAAAAATATACCAAAAAACTCCTTTGGGTAGATATCAGATACGTTATTAGGTTTCATTGTAAAACCAATTGAATACAAACCTATCAAAGGTTCTAGTAATATGGAATTACCTGAAAAGTTTAGAAAGTCATCCAATAAACTCATCAACATCAAAAATACCGACAATAAATGATCTATATGTGAAGCGTTACGAGATATTATGAAGAAGGTGAGAAAAACGGCAGTAGAATATCAAGAAGATTTAAAACTGATAAGTTTCATTTCGGAGATTCCCAGTAAAACTTTGAAAAGGAACAATAATGTGTGAATGAATATCCTCAATTTTAATTACCTGAAACAATTATGTCCTCTGAGAATAACAAAGGTAAAAAATGAAGATTTTATATCCCTTTTACAGGTAACAAGTGAAAATAAAAGTCATTATGTTTTAATGAAGATTTTGTCTATTTATTGAAACAAAAAACGAACATAAAAATCATGTTTGTCCATATTGTTTATGGCCATTAACAAAAGAATATTTATAAACAAACCACATTAATGAATGCTTAGTTCACACACCAACTAACTATCTGTTAAATGGAGATAAACTAAAATTTAAGAATTATCAAAAGTAATTAATCATTCATTTGTAATATATGTAGATTTTGAATCAACTTTCCAAAGTAAAATTTCTTGTCAACCAAATTCAAACTCAACTTATTCAATGAATATTCAGAAATATAAACCAAACAGTTTCTGTTGCTATACGAAATGTGAAGCAGATGAATATTCCCGATTAACAGTGTACAACGGTAAAGATGCTGCTCAAAAGTTTGTGAAATATTTAGAAGATGAAACCAAGAGAATTTATAGTCTGTTGAAAATAAATAAGAAAATGTATTTACCATCAGATAAATTTAAAGAATATGAAGAAACCAGTAGGTGTTATGAATGTCATGAATGATTTACGGATGAAAATAATTAAGTAAAGGATCATAATCATCTATCAGGTAACTGCACAGGGGTAGCTTATTTGAATTGTAATTTCAAGATTCGGAGTTCCAGTTTTATATCAGTGTTTATGAATGAAAAATTTCATCAAATTATAATGCACGTTTTTTATAAAAGACTTAGGAAAATTAGCTGGAGAGTTATATGCCATACTTTAAACAGATGAAGAATATTTTAGCTTTACTCAAACAATAAAAGTTGATCCGTATACATGCAAAAAATTGGGAAGAATAAATTATATCACCAGGCACTTGCGGTTCTTTGACAGCTATAGGTTTTTACCTTCGTTTCTAGATAAACATTTACTTCCGAAGAATTTATCCGAGCGCAAAGAATTATCCAAGTTTTTTACCACTAATGAACAGTTTAATTTAGTTAGAAAAAAGGTATACATCCGTATGAATATATATATAGTTATGAAAAAATACAGTGTGTGAGTTTACCACCTAAACGTGAATTTACACTACGTTAAGCAACAAACATATTACAGAAGATAAATACCAGCATGCACTCAAAGTTTGGAAATCATTTATTGTAAAACATTTAAAGATTATCATAATATTTATCAGAAAGTAGACACGTAATTATTGACAGGAATGTTTGAAGAATTTCGAGCAACATATATGAAAACATATTCTCTGGATCCAGTGCAGATTTTTACAGCTCCTGGACTCTCCTTCGATGCGTTGCATAAACATTCATATATTGTATTAAATTTGCTCACTGATAATGAAATGGTCCTGTTTATTGAAAATGGAATAAGGGGTAGAATTCCAACAATATCAACACGATATGCGACAGCAAACAATCCTTATATTTCAGAAACGTTTGATAAAGGAACACGAAATCGTTGTTTCACACACATGAACGCGAATAACTTATACAGTTGAGCTGTGAGCCAAGCATTGCCAACAGGACACTTTAAATGGAAGATCCAAAGTCAAAACTTAAGCAGATAAAGGTTATATAATAGAAGCTGATTTAATGTATCCCTTAGAATTATATGATATTGATAATGATTTCCCTTCAGGGCCAGAAAGTGTAAAAATGTATCCTGTATACATATTAATTCCCCACCTAGGTAGGTAAACGGGAAAAATGTACCGTATATTACAAGTCTTTAGAACGATATTAAAATTTAGGAATGGAAGTGGATAAAGTCCACAGGATATTAGAGTTTGACGAAAGTCTATGAATTAAATCATATATTGATATCAATACAAAAATGCATCAGCAAACTAAATCTTAGTTAAATATTTTGAACCTGAATTATCACTACAGAAATGACATGGGAAAAAATACTGAAAGAAACAAGGCAGACTTGCCGTTTCGTTTCTTGACCGTGTCTTTTACAGGGAATTTCAATTCGTGAGCCTATATCGTCCAACAAAGCGAAACACATTCCAAGCCCTTGGGATGTCCATGTGTACAAAATAATGAATCTAGTTCAAATGCAATACCGATATATGAATAACAGCCAAAACTTGACTTCTGAAAATTTTGTGATATATCAATTGGGACTTTCAATTTTGATTCACTCTGATATTTTTTGCACCCTTTTTTCGAGTTTTTTTTTATTAAATAGAAAGACTTCATATATTTCGCTAGGTTACTTCGGCACTAGACACTGGAAGGACACTCCCCTAGTTAAAGAATACTTTTTGAGACACGCTTTACTAAAACTCGAAGACTTTTGTGGATAAGGGAATCCTGCAAAAGATTTTGCCCACTCGTACCACCCAATTATGCTAAGAAACGACGTCTCAAGCTCTCAGGGTAAGGCAGGGAACACGCTGTCTAGAGAAGCACACGTACAATTGTCTCAGACTTCACCCTTTGACCGAAATTGGTTCCACTGAACTTCAATATTCAACCCAAAATTAAAATCAATTGTTGTAAGAAATTTTGAAAATATCAAATATTAACTGGATCGCGCCTTCATTTGGTTCTAATTGAGTATTAATGACAATTGAGTTTGTGACTACTGATCGGTCAGCAGCATTATTAAAATCCACACCGTGGCTACCGGTGGCGAATGCTGACGTCAAAGTGTAAAGGATGGAGGTTGTATGTCAAATTAATGTATTCCTCAAGTGCATGTTAGGTAAACAAACACAACATGTTAAGCTTATTAATTAAAAAAGTGCAATTGATAGAATAAAAATGAAACCCAGATACATCGTTCGTTATTTATTTTTTAGGTTTTTGCTTGTGATCACTACAATTTACTCGAACATTAATTCATCGAGTCTATTTACATGTATCCTGGAAGGCCTGAGTTTATTGTAAATATTTTATCGTATACAAATAGAGAGTTGAATAAAGTTTTTATTGTGTTCTTAGAGAAGTAAGTATCAATCGTACCATTTTTCGACTGCCAAGACCTAGCAAAAGTTCGCAATGCAGTCACTGAACAATTTCTCATTTATTTGCGTTGGCAGACTCCTCGTGAGGGCATCCAACACAACTTGGCCGTGGCCTAAGTGAGTCTCTTCTCAATCCGCAGCCTGAGCCTGCTTTTGCAGTGATAACTTACTAGAAGAACATGACCCACATGAGCGATGAAAATGATAGGAGAGGCTTACAAGCCGAAGAGCCAGAAAAAATTATCGGCCCTAACGTCAGTCAGCGGCATTTCTCGGCGGTTAGATCTGAGGCCCATCGATAGCACGAGAAAATATCATTTCTCCTCAGTGCGAGAGTGGATGAGGGTTGTTGAGCTGAGATATCTCAGAGGAAGTTATTTGTAATGAAAGGCATCATTTCCCAAAATGCTAATTCAACTTAAAATATTTTCTGAAAACATAAATGCGTTGAATTCATGCTTTGAGTTAAAAAAAGATGTCAATTTTAATATATATACGTCAGGCTTTCAAAATACACGCATATAATCAAGCTCTTAAAGGCGATAGAATAATGTATATTTTTTTGTAATTCATATAGTAATATGGATAATCTGTACCTCCCAAAATATTGATCAAAACTGCTGTCTAAGAGATTCGTGGAAAAATATAAGCATCCCATCCCTGCATAGAATGCCTTTCCAATCGTAATTTGCGTTCTTAAACAGTAATGCGGAATAAGCTAGTAAAGAATTAGCGTACGATATATTTGTCTCAGAACTATGCTACTTTAGAAGCCCAGATCAAAAAATGAGGGAGCGTGTAGTAAAAAAAGAACGTTTCTCGGTCCATGTTCATATATGGTTGAAAAATAAAATTTTGTTGCATTGGTACCTTTGGAAGGGACTCCAAGTAATTCAAACGCATATATAACAAAGATCTCACCTTTTTAGCGCACGTAGACTCATAACCATCGATCCTGAATGTGCGACGGCATTGTCGTGGTCATAACAGGGATTTCAAAACTGAAGATATCGAGGTAACCCTTGAAATGACTTGCCTTTAATGTCAGTACTTCTTCAACTGGATTATTTTAGGGATCCGTCCAAATTACGTAAAAATTATTTTTCCTATGTCACAGGACTTCCTCTTTAATAGAAATTAAAAGGGCAGTCACAAAGAAGAATTTAAACCTCTGTCAATGAGACCGAAAGAGCGACGAGGAAAGGATCACAGCCAAGGAGAAATTCGACACAGTCATAGGTGTGGCAAATGGGGGAAATGATGTATCAAGGTTGTAAGAAACTGATGAGATGTTACCTTACTGAAGTGGACGATGAAATTAGAAGAAAGCAACCTGAAATAAAATGGGCGGTTAAATTTTGGATAAAATATAGTTCGCATCGCGAGCGAACACACTCCTGAATCTGAAAGCATATGTTTACTGTATGTATGACAAATTGCTCGAATTATTTTAAACTCCTCCTGTAAACACACTAAATGCTACGTTACGTATCTCAAAATACCTCATAGTTAATATATAGAGTGTAGCGACGTTGTTCAATCGGATAACCTCTTCATAATGGTTTACAAGCCCAGAGGAGATCCATGAAATTTTAAAATTCCCTAAGCTCCCAGATTGAAGTAATATTTTCTAAGCTCCCCTTAGCGTAAACGGAGTTTCTAACCATCGCGAAATATGTTATTGAGAAAGACAAATTCGTAATGGTTTAAGTTCACAATTTTGAAATGTCAATAAATTCACAATGACGCCGGATGTTACTGTTCCCCGAATAATCTCACGAATATTGTCTGGTACGACTCATCAGCTTGAATTCCAGCATGCTCGGTTGTTATAATCCTGGTGGTAAATCCATGATTTTCACACACTGTAATAAAAGCCATAACAATGCCTGTTGTTTGAGTGAACTACAATTCCCTCACTGAAAGTGCGGACCCATGAATACGAGAGGTCCGATGCCCCGTCCCCGAGTACTGGTGTACTGACCACCATCACGCCAGCCTCTGGCTTGCTGCCGGCCTCGTGCTGCTCTTTTGTCATTACGCCAAGGTTCGTCAACCCCTTCTTGTTGAGGGCCTGAAGATTTGCAGTACTGCAACCCTGCCAAAAAGTTGTTTGCCAATATACATTCTCTTCCCTACGAAAAATAGTTCAATTAATTCATAGAAAATTAATTCAAGTGATTGAGTTAAGTTGAGAATAATAATTCTCTAAATTGATCTACTCTCTTTCGATCAAAATAATTAGACTTGACTGCACATTAATTTATTTTATTTTGAATTTAATGATTATTTTTTATATGCAATGGCAAAACACAATATAAAGAAAATCTTACAGTGCAGCATAATAGTAAAAAATTTGAAGGAATTGTGCACTATTTTGGGTCACAAATAATGTACAGTTTTTGAACAGAGATTTTATACCTAAAACACACTGAAGTGATAAAATTGGAGTACATGTGGTTGAAAGTGTAGATTGCACTTGCTTGTCAGAATCAAAACAAAGCATTGACTTGCTGTGAATTATAAAAATAACAGAAAAAACACGTACGATGAAATATTTCTTCAAACTTAAAGAAACTTTACAACTTAAAGTAGGAGACCATGAGCGCGCGTCAATGTTAGCGCTAGTCCTGATAGTTCCGACCCCACTACAGCAGGTTTTTGCTATTTTTACAAAAAAATGCAAGTATTTTACGGTTAGGAAAAATATCCGCAGTTTCAAGCTATTGATCATCTAATAATGTTTGAACGTTTTATTAATTTAATGAAATAACAACTAAAGTTTATCATTGATGGCTTGGTGTTAATTTCCTAACGAACATTCAAATTGCAGATATTTTTCGGAACTATAAAATCCTTGCAGGTTTTATTGTAAAAATAACAAAAACTGTTTCAGTGGGGTCGGAACTATCAAGACTAGCCCTAACAGTGGCGCGAATGCACGTGGTATCGTACTTCAAGTTTTAAAGTTTCTTTAAGTCCCTTTAACTCGAAAACTAAGGGTTTTTGGCATTTTATCATTCGTGCAAATCGATTTATTTGGAGTTCTTCTACCTATGGTTGAAATTTGCCCGTACAAAAAAACACCCTAAATATGCAGGGGTTTGACAAAATAATGAAACACCTAACATTTTGGAATCATAATCTTTGAACATGTTATAAACAATTAAAACTTGACGTATATTAATGTTTTATTGCTCATCATTGTAATTTCTTGATATTTTTTTAAGTTAATTGCTATTCATAGTTCCCTAAACGGAAAATTTTGTTATAACTTTGTGAAAAGACAGACCTCTCTGGCTTTCAAAGAGGCCAAATTGTTGGTGCTCGTATGACAAGTGCTAGTGTTTCAGAAACCGTCCAAATGCTGCACAAATCTGAATTCTACGAAGAGCCTGCAATTAGAAAACCTCTGCTCTCAAAGATGAATGTTTCAGAGCGTTTAGAGTGGTGTATAAACCACCAGAATTGGTCCATCGAGCAGTGGAAAAATGTGATAGCCTCTGACGAATTATCGTTTACCTTATTTCCGATCTCCGGTCGAGTGTACGTTTGGAGACAGCCGGAAGAAGCCTTTAATCCAGACTGCCTTCTCCCAAGCGTAAACCTTGGCGAAGTTTCCGTGATGGTCTGGGGTGCTATTTCTTGGAAATACATCCGGACAATGATTTCCCTTCATGGAAGAATTTGCAGCCTAGACTATTTTTAAATTTTGGGCGACCAAGTTCATCTTATATTTCATGCACTGTTTCCGGAGGTGAACGCCATCTTTCAAGATGATAATGCCTCAATCCATATAGCTTGCATAATTATTCTTAAAGAATGGAAAGAGGAACATTCTAATGAAGGTGAGCATCTCATCTGACCACCACAATCCCGAGATCTTAATATTATTGAACATTTAAGGTTGGTCTTAGAGATTTAAAGCAAGAAGTCAATTTCCGACGTCATCATCTCTAAAAGAACTGGAGGGTATTTTAACTGAAAAATGGGATAAATTCCCATTGGGAACAATTCCAAATATTTATGAATCAATACGTCCGAGAATTGAGTCTGTAATTGCCTCAAAAGGTGGACCTACACCATATTAAAATATATTTTGTTAATTTCACAAGGTGCTTTTATTATTTTGTCCAACCCCTATGTACATAGTTAATTTTAAGTAATCACTGAGTGTGCCGACCAATATATATATACATACACTTACATATAAATCTATATATTTGTAACATAATTATATACAATTAAAGTAAATTAACCTTTCACACCTTCAAAATTGTGCAATCCAGAAGTATATATGGCTCTCTCTCGTTGATCTCCCTCAAATTATAATATCATTTCTCAAAGAAAATTTAACTATAGTTCATTTAATCATTCACAGGGTGTACCGATTAATGCATAGTTATAAGATACTTCTCTGAAAGCCCTTGAAAGCATGAGTGAGGCCACAAATTTACGGTTTAGTCAAGTCAGTCTGCTGCTCGGACGAAAGCGGTCGAAACGCCGTTGTGTCAAACCGTGTCAGAAGCGCCTTATCCACTGACTCATCCACTGTGTCAGAAGCGCCTTTGCAATTACGAAAATGTCAAAATGTGGCTGGCTTGCTAGATCACCTCAAAGCGAAAATGATTTTCGTAGAAATGCATCCACAATTTGATGAATGAGTGGTAAAATGAATAGCTAATGATTGCAAATACTTAGAATAAAGCAAGGGACGAATAAAAAAGGAAAAATGTTCAAAAAAGTTAATATATGAAATGCAATACAACCAACTGCATTTTGAATATATCTTACCATAATGGTCTTAAAATTGATAGACAAACCGTTAGAAGTTGACAATAGCTGAGTCAGGGGTTGAATATATAATTAAAAGAAACGAAACTAAAATCTGCTCTCTTAGATATTTTTTCTGGGAACGAAGACTGAAAGCGTATGAATACTATTATTACTTCTGAAGAATGCCTTGGAGGATAGTCTCTTTTTACATTCTCACAAGAGCTGAGACTTCCGCAGCAGCCATTGATAATGCTGAAAGTAGAGTGGGTAGAAATAAATGCATTTACATCCAAAACTGAGTAACTGATATTGTGGAGTATTTCCGTCCACACAATCTAGCCAAGACGAAATAAAGCAAGAACAAGGAAAATCAATTTATTTAGGACTCCCGCACCTTTCAAAGCTTAGGAGAACAACGTTAAAATAAACTAACAGCCTGCTCGTCTCAAGAGACAGGCAACCAAGCAAGCATTAAAAACTATTGGGAAGCAAGGTTCTTCCAATTGTAAGGAATTTCATTTATTAATTGGCAGACTGCTAGAAACAATCTTTCTTAAAAGTTTAAAAAGGTAAAATATGCGAAATGCCAGAAGTGTGCTTTTCCCCGTCTAGGCGATGGTCTTAATTGGGCTTGAACGGGAACGTCCACCAAAACGGCTGCAGAGTAGTCAAGCGGTAGCTCGGGTCTTGCAGCGATAACCAGGAGAATATAGTCTTGGGTCACCAAAGCGGTCAGCAGAACGGACACGCAGGAGGACAACTGCCCGCCGGTTGTTATGCGGCGCGGCGGAGGTACGGTACGTCCCCGGATGAAGCACCAGCGACCAGGCGCAACACCTCGTCTCCGTTGCGGTCGAAGAAGCGGCTCACCCTCGTATCCGAGAAAAGCGCGTGCTGGCGGCGGAGCGTTCAAAGAGCGCGTCAACCGTCAAGGCACTCACAGGAGCTTCGCCTCGTATGCTAAAATAAATCAGTAATTGAAGCCAAAGCTAATTTTACGAAGTTCCGTTATTACACAAAATTATCAGAAATGTTCAAAAAGTTAAGAAGGACAAATTACCTAAACAAGGCAGCTGCAAGGGATAAAGTGGCTCCGACGAACGCACCGGACCACTCTTCACGCAGCTACTCTTGAATATACTGCGAGAAGATGACAGGGTTACACGTAAGGAGGTTGACAAGAAAATTAATCATTATTAGAATGGTCAGTAATAACAGATATAGCAAAAATAAATTACAAAGTAAACATTAAACGTAAAATTAACCACACCTGAACTTTATAGTTCGTCCAGTGTAGAAACTTTATGGCAGGAAGAGTTAAGAAGATTAAGGTCAAAGACAAGTATTACCGGACTTTCAAGAAAACAGTATGAGAGAAGATGGAGCTCAAAATAGGGGAGTTATAGACCCCCCTGTAACAGCTTGAGCTCTCATCCTAGATTTAAATAAGCAAGGTAAGTTTAGTTTAGGTAAGGTAAGGTTAAGTTAAGTTAGTTAAGTTAAGGTGGTCGCCAAGGCAACCTTTAAGTAAATGTAAGCAAGAATTTAAGCGAAAGCCGGCAATAGAAATGATCAAACACTCGCACAAACACACAAAGATAAAGAATAAGAGGAAAGATGCCAAGTTTAATAACAGACGAGACGGCGGTGACCCGTAGAGAAGGGGCCCAAGAACGCCCCTGGTGACGGCGCAAACCACGTTAAGGACACGTTGGTGTAGTAGCAGTCACTACGCTCAATAGTAGCTTCAGAAAACACATCGCGAAGACGTTAACACTAGCCATCATGGCAGCAACATTAATACGAAATTAAAGTTAGTACGTAAATTAAGCGTAAGGAATCGGTTCAAATGTATCTTTTCTTGTCCCAGCCCCGCTATCTCCGACCTTACTGCCTGGCCGTGCCGCTGGAGCCGCTATAGTACTGGAGCTAACGCTCCTCTCGGGTGACTCTGGAGAGGTTGTGAGGAAAATCCTCACAATATTTCCAATAGGTAAATTTTTAAGGAATTTCACGCTCAAGATGAATAGGAGAACCAACGTAAAAATGTACATTTTATAATTTCAATTTTTTAGGCAAACGTTTCAGAGTGGTATAATTCCATCTTCAGTGCTGAAAAACACACAAAAAAGTCAAAAAGGTCAAAAGAACTTAAAATTTAGAAAAGTTCACACAAGTTCAAAAAATAAGTAAACATGCATTTGTAAAACTTAAATCCTACTTCTCATTCAACTGCAGTAAAAACGATCATTCTCATTGTCTCATTTACCCACCCTTTCACCAGTACATACATTCATACATTTCCACATGGGAACCTAACATAAACTGACTCACTCAAACACACTCCACCTACATACACACAGAAATATGTCAGTAGGTTGACGCAATGTTCAGTTTGACCGCACCCAAGTCCTCATTTAAGTCAGGTTTATGGGTAGATATGAATACAGATTCTAAGACGCGAAGATCTTGCTCGTTGTTTGTGGTACACAGAGTACAGAAATTATTTGTTTTGAAAGGATGATTAAATTGTTGATAATGATCTCGGATTGCTGAATGAGAAGGAGAGGAAAATATGCTACCGGTTCTATTGGAAATTCCTGAGTGTTGGCTGTGTCTAATAAATTGTTGAGGTTTAGTACTATCAACATAAGTCTGCATGCAGCAGTCACACTTATAAAAATAAACACATCCACTCCACAGGCACTCCTCCAGAAGTTCTCTTTTCCTAAAATATGACCCGATTTTAAAACGATTTCTATAAAACACTCCAAGGAGGTTACACTCCAACGTCAACTGAGGTGAAATACCTACTAACCAGAGCTACAACTTCTCTTCTCAGTTCCGAGTTCAAAATTAACCCAAAAAAGGTAGTTCTACACACAATTTTTGTTTTGCTACGCTCAAGGTGACAGGAGAGGGACAGTATTTTTTATCTAGAAACTTTCGGACGGAATTCTCAATACCAATTTAGGATACACGTTGTTAATCAATAAAGTCCTAATAAATTCTATTTCACGGTGAAATATATCAAAACGGTCAATATTTAATTTAATGTTGTCAACGATTTCAATAATTTCGTTGCCTCATATCGGTAAAATGATATATCTGAAGACATATTATACGAATGATATTATGCTTGCAAATGCATAGTGTTCGAGATATACGTAAATATGCTGAAGTTAAGTTAGGATAGGATAGGTTAGTTAAATAAACTAACCTAAGTAAACCTAAAATAACTTAATTTAGCCATACCGACACCGATGGTTTTTATCGCCAAAATGACTGCGCATGTTCCGTATCCGCCACACACCGGAAAAGCCAAATCACTCTCTTCATTTGAATGAATAACAGAATGCAAAATAAACACTTTTAAACCAGCACTACCCCGGTAGCAAAATTTATTGACCTAATATTGAGCCAATATACAGTCTCAATATTGACTGGATATTCAAAATGAACATTGGGGAAATCCCTTATTTTGGAAAATTCGGTTGATATTGGAAAAAAATATTGGCCCAATAACAATATTATCATCAACCCAATATCAACTAATTATTGTGTCAATATTGATTAGATAATGAGGTGTTCCCTACAATATCATTGGATTGATACTCAATTCTTGATATAAGGCTGATTTTGGTAAAACAAAATTGTCCCGATAATGATAAATTCACTTCTCCAATATCAGCTATTGATTGTCACTATGGACTTGATACCGAGGTTGTTAGACCATATGCAGCTGCTTCCGCCATTGAGTTCCGTTAGCGGCGTGAAGCGGCGGCCTTACTTATACTTCCCCTCTACTTGGTATCGATGATCCGCAGAGGCGAAATTATAAGTTTAAGTAGTAAGAATTCACATTGGGGGTATATCAAAGTTACTGAGCATACATAAGTAGACTAGAATTGAGGTTTGAGGGGTAACTAAGGTAAGGCACTACAAAATGTTTCTTAGAAAAATACAAGGTGGTCTGGCAACCTGTACATGCAGTGTGATCCCGTCAAGTATGCGTAATTCTTCAATATATAGACATTTATTGCTATAGTAACATATGACAAACGATTTTAGCATATTTTTTTGAAAAAACTAGACCTTCGAAACTCATTGGACGACTAAAAAAAAACAAGAACTGTGAACCTGTGATTACACAAATTCTGAATTTACATATTATTGTAACGTATTCACATTTCTTGATTTCTGGAAAATATATCTGCACTCATTAATGACTGAAATAACTATTCATTAACTCAATTGGTACATTTTATACAAACTACTCCGTATTATTGACATACGATATCAACCCAATGTTTGGGTAATAATAATTTATATTTTAACAAATTTTATTAAATTGCGAGATTTTTAATTATTATGAGATAGTTTCCACTTATTTGAACATCATACATATACATATTCACTGTTAGTTTAATATGAGAAATAAAACTATTTACTACATTGTCCCAATAACAAGTTGATATCATAAATAGGTATATCTTTTTTCGATATTGTTTTGTTATTAGCCTATTATGGTAATCCAAGATTGCAATATCGGGTCAATAAATAATTATCCACCCAATATTAGCCTAATAATTTCTTGCTACCTGGGTATCGTCATTATAATGTTTAATGCACTCAAATAGGGTCTACCGCAAGAGCCAAATCGAAACTGCCGGCAATGCTATTCTTACCTTCACCTTATTCATGCTATATCTCGAAAACTAAGCATTTGCGAGCACAATGTCACTCATGTAAAACGTCTTTAGGAGACAGTCTGGGTAGAAAAAGGGCAGGAAAAATGTCCGTAAGTTACAGAAAGATTGTTCTGAAATTTTCACTGTAGGTGTGAAATGATGCAACGATTATTTCATGATTGATGTGTTTTCTTCGGATCTGCATCATAAAATTTGTAGTTTTTCAAAACTGCAAAAAAATTAGAATTTTGAAAAAATTTCAAGGCTTACAATTTTGAAGCTACAAAACCGGCAATGCGTTTTTAAAAAGCTTGTGTAATTATCTAACGATGAGGGTAAGTGGATTTTCGAGTATTTCATTTTTTGAATTTTAAGAATTTTGTAAAAAAATTGACTTGTTTCCTTTTTTTCGCCTTTTTGAGTGGTATAATTTTCCAAATTACAAATGTTTCAAAAACAAAAGCGCCCTTATCGATTGAGTTTGCTGGACCTTATCGCATGATATATTTTTCACTCGTGTAGTCCAAAAATTGCGGACGATGAATCCATTTGAAGAAATCAATTTGCAGATTTCCAGAAAACGGGATTTTCTGAAAAATTTCTTTTCTTTCTTTCCCTAATTTTTTAATTAAGTGCTTTGTACAATGAACTTCTAAGCTTTTGTAGCGCTTTTCAAGTCCTTTTGATTGATCTTTTTACCAATACTGTAGCTTTGGAACTCTGGGAGAAAATCTACATCAAAAGACAGTGAGTGTGAGTGGGCAAAACATTCATTTTTCTAAACATTTTTATTAATTTTGACGATCATGGTTTTTTGTATCAACTATTTTGCCTTTAGATCTCTTTTTAGATCTTTTTCAAGTCCTTTCGATTGGTGTGCTCGCCATAGCCGTAGCTATGATACTGCGGCCGTCGTCGACCTATGAATGAAAGCGTGTGAGAACAGCTGGATTCTTAAATCGTCAAATTTTATTACTCAGCGTTAGAATGTTTCGTTCGGATATGAAAGCACTTAGAGTAGCCCATGAACGAACTCTGTTGCCATTGCCGCAAAAAAACACGTCTAATTGACCCCCAATAATGAGGGGTGGGAGGGGTCGCCCTTCGTTTAAGGTCAAGCCCCCACCCCGCTCGCTCTCCCTCCTCTGGGGCGTACCGATAGGAGTAGACGCGAGCGAGTGGCACCAATTGAAGCGCAAGAATATCCTCTAAAAGATGCCTTTAAAGTTGAAAGCCGTTAATTCTTCCAACTTCTACCTAGACAGTCTCCTTAAAATGTCTACAATAACCTAAATTTCGTAATGAAATTATAAAAGTCGTTGACGATATTCAATTCAATATTGCTTTACACCGCTAGAGCCGTTTCGAAACTGCCGTTAATGCTATTCTTACCTGAACGTTATTTATGCTATATCTCGAAAACTAAGCATTTGCGAGCACAATGTTATTCATGTAAAACGTCTTAAAATGTCTCCAATTACCAAAATTTCTGAATGAATTTATAAAAGTCATTGACAACATTAAATTCAAATTGACCTTCAAAACTACTAGATATACGATATGCACGGTGAAGTAATGTAATTATGCAAGATTTGATATATCCCTAATGAATACAACTGAAATAGTTCGTACTGAGGCCAGTAAATGTTGGTTTCCTGTAGACGGAGGTTATGAACCTGGAGTTAGACTTTTTCACGAGTACATGGCAGAGAGAGCTTTGGCCATCTTGTTCTATTTACATGGTAAATTTAATATTGGGATGGGAATTTTTTATTATTCTAGTGTATTTGTTTACAACTTTTGTTTTGTTCAACCCCAAATGATTGAAGATTTTAACACCTGTTAGGTAAGACATGTGGCTTTCCATGCGTGTATAAATTTTGCTCATTGCAGCTTCTAGTATTGAAATCATTGATGATAGTTGGTCGAGTTGTTAGTTGTCCGAACCATTATGACCTCAACTGTATCATCCAAATATTTACGGTACAATAAGGGCTTATATTCTGCAGGGCGTTGTGCTAAAAAATTCTCCTCTAAGTTAGCCCGGAACGAGTTTGCTTAGAGAGTTGACAAGCTTGAGAAGATTGCTAACCGTCAATTTGTTGATAAGTTTTCCCTTTGAATCTATAAAATATTGAATACAAAGGGAAAACTTACCAACAAATTGACGGTCTAGCAATGGATTCCTATTGTTAGGAGAAAATGGGGCTGACCCAAAGGGCTTGCCGAACATAATTTACAGAAAACATTGTTCAACCCACACGACAAAAAAATAACAAACATACACAGAAAAATAAATTTCAAAATTTATTCATAATACGGTGTGTGAAAAATACGTGAGGTGATTGTGTCGCGAATCATCCGCCATTCTTCGCTCCGACGAAGAAAGAAGTAATCTCGGTATTAGCCGAGGTCCCGATCAAGGATCGGAAAAAATTGTTAGACAGAGCCAGGCGGCACAGAGTGTTGGAGACTGAGAGGCAACTCGTTGAATCGGTCTTTTATCGCCAGAGTATTGCTGGGAAGCCTCTCTGGTTATTCTTCCACTAGCTGCGCTCTACGTTTCCTATTTATTATTTGTAGTGGCCACTATTTCAATTTCGTTCATTTATTGATTGTTCTTTGCATGGAGTTTGTCACTTCTTAAGCCTACCGCGGTTTTTTAACTGTCTCTTAATAAAGTAGAAACAAAGTAGGTCAATAAACGAAACTTTTAAATGTAGTAAAGGAAAATCCTCGAAAAGGGCTTAATTGTGAGTTCCAACTTTAAAGTGACTAACGTCACAGCTAGAGTGACACTAGTCACGTCAACTTACCTTATAACTTGAAATGTTGGACTTAGTCCGCTTCACTTAATGAGTAACTTTCTTCTAAACCAATTTTACTACGAATGTTTAATAACGTGAAAGTTGTTCTCAATTAAGAGAAAGTTAAAAATACTTCTTTCGGGCTTTGCCTTGCGTAACAATTAGTTTAACGCTAACAAGTCAACCTGTCCTATGCCGAGGATAGGTTCCTTCAACTGTATTTCCTTCTAAATTTCCTAAAATAGCTTCCCAAGCTAACTTCTTCTTATATGTGCCAATGGTATTAAAGTTGAAGGTGAGCTTTAGGAGAGGTTTAAATTGCGTACTTTGATATATGTAAATTTTACGTGAAATATTTGCTATAAGAGTTTTCATTGAGTCTTGGTTTCTAATTAGACTGTTTCTACAGAATTTCGCTCCGCGAGGAAAACACTCGAGCCCCTGGTTATTTGAAACTCCAACTCTCATAAAATTGAGCTTCTCGTGTACTGCACGGTGTTTACCGTCTCGGTGTTCTTAACTTGAAGGAAGCCGAGCAGTTGTGCTATCCGTGTGTGGACGGTTACGGGAGAGTGGTGAAGCCATTGAGTAAAGTTATCAAACAATTGATTTATTAATATATTGAAAGAAATTAGTTTTCTCAGTTTAATTTAATTAGTTCCTTCCTTGTTCCAGCAGGAGGAGAAATTCATGTGGTGCGAGAAATATTTCAAGCCTAAAGGGTCTTGCAAAATAAATCAAGAATAAAGTAAAAACTCTTCTCGTTGCGTGCATTGTATTCTTTAACCCTTAAAATTTGGTTAGGACGAAAAGTAGTTTTGATGCGTCGCAGACAAATTGCGACAATTGGTTTATAAATCATAAGCCCATATTACCCTTATTTTTCATTAATTTTTTTATATTTCGGATACAGAAACGTACGACGCTCACTTGGAGACAATTTTTTTTTTCAAGCAGTGTGTCACAAACTAATTTTATTTACTGAACCATCTAGTTATTTCTGTTCAACAATTTATAATTAGGTGGTCGCAAAGTGTTTAGTCAAAGTAATCATGATATTGTTTTCCTTTTCTAACTTGTATTACATTGAACTGACGACTGCATGGTTTAGTGTACTTGAATGAAAGAAATGTTTTAGGTATAGTAATTAATAAATGAACGAGTTTCTAACTTTGTGATTGAAATTTAAGGAAAAATTAAATTTCAGTCCAAGCACAAAGAAATGTATTAGGTTTCTCCCTCTTTCGTTATTCCCAATACTAACGTACAAACATCGATACTTGATATAAAATGAAAAAACAGTGATCGATTTGTATCAGTTGAAAATAACACGTACCTGTCAAATTTAGATATCTAAATATCAAATAAACTTGATTGTTGGTTTCCTTGTCGACTGTTTTATACGGGCATGCTGTGAGGGTTACCCAATAGATCTAGTAAGAACTGCAATGTTTAAATGCGGAAATCGACAATGCTACCGAAGGAAATGTCATCATATCATATTAGGAAGTAAATAATTAACTAACTCGAGCACAAATATTTCAGCTCCACAATGTGTCAAAACCTGACTTCAAAGTAGCAGTGAGCACAATTATTTTCCTTGGGAAAATTTCAGAATTCTTCGCTGGCATGCCTGGCAACGTTTTCTCATGTCTTGTCGGCTGAAATTTTCCGCTCATATCAGCTCTTTTTTTTACGCGGTACCTGACTCAAACGAGATCAAACGAGATGTTGTTACCACCCCCAATTATCTGTTGTGCTTCTATTGTACTCAGCTTGTTGAAACAGTATTTCCAAAGTGAAAACCTGTCAAAGGTATCGCTCCTTTCACAGTAATTGGGGGGAAAATTACTCTCTGGTCATTTTGATGCTTACAGTTTGTCAGAGAATGTTGATTTGAATTTAATCATATCCAAAGACACTGTAACAAAATCTTTGCAATAGCTTTCAAGATCATATTAGATATTGTCATTGTTGACCCATGAAACAAATTAAAAACTTAATTTTGTTACAAGCGAACCAGTACCCAGTGTTTCGTACACTGTGGATGTCTGATACCTCAACAATCACCGTGGTCTAATCATTGCATTAAAAAATAAACGCTGAGAACTTGTACCCAATCGCGATGCAAAATGGTTGAGAGATCGCGTAGTCAACGTCCACGTGAGCTGTCAGGTATATCTATCCAAGATGACTAAATGCAAAACAGGTCTAATATTATACTTAAGAATTTCTAACACGGATGTGCATGATATCAGACCATCTAATAAAATTAACAAAAAATGGAAAATTAAATGGAATGGAATTTTGTTCATCGTTGGACTGTGGATAAATTAAAATTAACACATATCTGCTGTCTAGTTTCCGCACAGTTGCTGCATGTCGTTCTTTGGAAATGCAAATTTAATTTCAAGAACATGCTATGGTATATTATTGATATGCAAAGCAATTGCTGACTCATTTTAATTTAAATGCAGGAAGTGACCCTAAATTTCTGGTTAACGTTCTGGCATTCAATTCATTGCACCGGGGTCAACTCTGTTGAGTGGTGAATTCGAAAATTATTTTGTCAGTCTTATTCAGCGACTGGGGTTGGAAGCAGAATGATCATTTGTCTGCTGCGTGAGCAGAATACACGAACAAGAAGGAGATTTGGTTTTATCATCCTTGAGTTTAAGCTCATACGTAAGGGAATGAAATGCATTGGACAATTAATTCTCTCCGGTGACCATCTTGATATTTCATTTTGAGATTGTTTAAAGAAAATATTCATACTTGGATATCGCGTAGTTTTGAGAAAAAAGTTTAAACATCATTAACAAATCAGCAACGCAGCAGTTAATATGCCAACTAAAAGCGCACTGATAAAATATCATTAAAAAAACAGGTTTCTCTAAGCAATCTCGGAGATTACCTAAATTATGTTAATGTAAAGTATCATAAAACTGATTTTACCCTGTCTAATCTCAAATTACTATCTACAAATTCTGCTAATGTTTTCTACTTTTTGCATTCATACTTTGAAAAAGCATGCTGTTGTCGAAAATGTGTCATTTTTATTTGAGTGCAATTTATGAGTTAAAATTTCACTAATAGATAATAGCGCTTCAGTGACTTCAGCCATCAATCAGGATATCTTGCAATTGGGATAGTGACTCCCACTGTCGACTTTTTCCCTTTACGCCTCTTAATGTCCTCCACCAACGCGGACCTCACTGTCGCATTATTATCAGACCATCTCTATAACATTCATCAACAACGTACAGGCAGACGTCTGACCAGCCAACACATCATCCGCTGGTTATGAAAATTTTGGCCATTCCGACGACTTCAGAATGTATCTGTTCTTCGTGGGGGTCTCTAGCAGTAACCGGGATGGGAGGAGGGCTTAAAGGACCTTGTGAGCACGTGCATGCATGCACCTTTAACCGCCATCCCACCACCGCAGAAAGAAGCTTCACTTCTCTCGAGAAGCAGCAAGTCGGCGGTGCTTATTACATGTCGTGCTCAAGCATCAAGATTGCTTAGTTGAAGCCGACTGAAGCGTTTCGCTCCCTGCTGATGGAAAAATAAGGGCCTAGCAGAATTTCAGATCGATGTTAAATAATGTGTGCTAAGAGATCAGATCGTTGTTAATTAGTGTATGGGAGAAATCAGAGATCACATCCCGTTTTTGCGCTATAGGCATAAATCCCATTTTCATGAATTTCAAGAAAAATTTATAATTTTATTCAATAGTGTGGCAAAAGGGCTAGATTATATGGTTGATTTTGGAAAATTCACTTCCTAGGGACACTCGTATGCGGGTAGTTTTTATCATCGAATTTTACATTGAATTTTGTTTTTTATTGTTCTTATCCTGCTTTTTTTTTGTCAAACAATGCATTTGGTTGAAGGGTTGAGGAGAAATTCAAGGAACAACTCATGTAACTAACAACTTTTTTGTATATGTCTGCAGGATCTAACAATGACTTCTACATCTCACAGAAGACAGTGTTCAAATGATCCAAATATATTTTGCTACGCCTGAAGAAGCTTTACATTGAAGACTCAGAGGTGCAACATTATTGACTTTGTTAAGAGCGTGTATTTTGAGTACTTTAAAGTACAACTTGGAGACCAAGACAAGCATTGGGCTCCTTCCAAAGTGTGCAAGCCCTGTGTTGTGGCCTTGAGATCATGGTGTCAAGGAAAGAATGCTAAGCATTCGTTAGCAGTTCCTAGTACCAATGGTTTGGAGAGAACCAAGCAATCATTTCGATGACTGCTATTTCTGATTTGTCAATGTAAAAAGTTTCAAAAAGAAAAACGAGCAATATTTGGAATACCATAGTACTCCTTCAGCGATTCGACCAGTTGCCCATAGTGAAAAAATACCTACACCAATATTAACTGAGCTCCCAGAAATTGATGGCACAGATCACTGCTCACCTGCTTTTGGTGATGAAGATTATGAGTCAAAACAATTTCTGTTTATTCAGTCTACTTTGAATGATTTGGTTAGAGATCTTTATCTACCAAAAGAGTCTACTGAACTATTTGCTTCAAAACTGCAGGAGGATATAATGTTGAAACCCGGCACAAGTGTCCCATTTTATCGTAAGAGGGAAGGAGAATTGAGAAACTACTTCCATTCAGATGTCCAGCTTGTCTAGTGTACTGATGTAGCAGGGCTACTTCTCTTTATGGAACAGCCAGCATATAATTCAAGGGATTGGAGGCTTTTTATTGATGGTTTCAAAAGAAGTTTGAAATGTGTTCTGTTACACAATGGAAATAAGTATGTCTCTGTACCAATAGGTCATTCTGTATAACTTAGAGAAGAATATAACAGCATCAAGATTGTTTTAAAGGAGTTGCAATATAACGTTTGTGGTTGATTAATTTGTGTCGCTTTAAAAATGGTTAACTTTTTCTTAAGCTAGCAAGGAGGGTACACAAAATATCTCTGTTTTCCGTGCTACTGAGACAGTAGAGCTGCAGCCGAGCATTGTGTGAAAAATGAATGGACTTAGCGGCAGAGTTTGGCATCTGACGTTAAGAATGTCATCGACGATCCTGAAGTGGATAAAAAGAACATGGTTTTTCCGTACTTGCACATAAAACTTGGATTGATGAAGCAATTCGTCAAAGCTCTTGATCACAGTGGGGAATGCTTCAGCTATATATTATCAACTTTTTCTGGTCTTACTGAAGAGAAGAAAAAGGCTGGTATATATGATGGAACACTTATGATGAAACCTCAAATGAGAACACTTACGAGATCCAAATTTTATTACATCAATGAATGAAACAGAACAAAAAGCTTGGAATACATTTTGTAATGTGTTGCAGAATTTTCTAGGGAATAAAACAGCAGACGACTATGAAGAGATTGTGGCAGACCTACCAATAAGCTTGCGAGATTTTACATGTAAAATAAGCATCAAGATTCACGATTCACACAGCCATTTGGACAATTTATTGGAGAACCTTGGGGGTGTGAGCGAGGAACAAGGGGAGCGTTTTCATCAGGACATTAAAACAATAGGAGAACGGTATCAAGTCCGGTGGGTCTCCCATATGATGGTGGATTATTGCAAGAGTGTGATGAGACACAACCCAGAAGCTGTACATCAGTGATCAGCCAAGAAAAGAAAGTTCAGATAACTGCTACTTGCCATGGATCTGTGCACCAAATATATGTATTTTCATATTTTTTACTTTAATTCTGTCACTATATTTAATTTGTTGTACATGGACATTGTAATCTTTGTTGTTCCTGGATTTTTAATTTACAAAATGTAGTTCTAAAAATTGCGTGTTTTCATCATGAAACCTGATAAGTAATTTTCACCAAAAATTCAAAATCGCAAAACTCGAAATCCTGATGTGGATTTCGAATCAAAATCTGAGTTAAAATTCGAAATCAGCTCAAATTTTGTTAGAATTTGTTTTAAAACCTTCTACCATAAATGTAATTTTGACCATTGTTATAAATTGAGTGCGTCACTTCTCATGCCGTCACTTCAAAAAACTTCGAATTTTAACGCAGAGCAAATGTTTCTAAGAAATTAATTTAAATAATTCAGCGCAACTGAGTTCAACTTCGCCAGTTAATGACATCGTATAAACTATTTAAAAGAAACATTAATAATATTTTGAGATCTTGACTTCCACTACCGTGAGAGTAAGCTTGCTTCGTCATTTGTGGGGACAAATTGTCATTGGTCAAGTTATGTTAACTTTTATCCACCGCAATAATTTAGTTTTGATGAAGAAAATCATGGTCTACAGTAGTTCAAAATGGACTTGACGAGTTAAAACTGACGGTAAACTATAGCACTGAAATATTTTATCCACTCGATATCCAAATGAAGAAGTGATGTCACTGAAGCTGCAGCACATCATTGAAATTGAGAAAAATTTCGGAAATGAGCAGCATCTTTGATTTTCCTGTTTTGTGTTTATTAATTCTAACGAAGCAAGTTTTACTATAGAGCAGTGCATTGATGGCAAAGTGCTGGTACATATAGCAGTGCATCAGATTCCTGCATTGAAAGAGGTTTCAAGTTGATTTCGCCAGCTCGTTGAGTCTTGTCGCAGACCCATAACTCAATGTACTAATCAGGTACATTTTCCGGAATTTTCGTCAATTTTAATAAAAGTAAGAGAGCAAAAATCGCTGATAAAAATTTCATTATACTGAGAACATTTCGGGCCAATACTCATCATCAGCTCATTAAAAGAATCTGACATATATCACTGAAAAAGAAATGAACGGAGATGTACAAACAGACATAAACACGAATTCATGAGTAAACTAAATTAAAAAAGTAAAAATGCAGTAAATAACACGATACACAACTAAGAACCTATACTGCTAAGAGGGTATGAACTCAACTGGTTGTTAAGTGAAGGCTTGCATTTAAAAATGAAAAGCAATTCTAAAATTCTAAGATCTAAAACAGTTGAAGCTACACGTACTATTTTAAAATGACTAGAGTGAGGAGTTACATTGCAAGTTTCAGCATGATCGCGAACAGCAGAGTGAGATGGGCGGGCCAATCTAACACCAGTACGAAAACTAACTCCAACATGCTCGGCCACTCTAGCTCCGAAAGTACGAGTGGTCATGTCAAAGTTCTCAGATGCACAGCGTGCACAACTGTATGAATACACTTTTGAGGCCTGCATGGAGAAGGAAGTTTGTCTTTATAATTTGAAAAAAGGACAAATTGTAATTTTTTTCTTATTATTATGTGAAATTTTACACCTGTAAAATGTCTAGAAAGGAGGGCAAGTAATTCAGTTTTGAGTTTTTCAGAATATGGTCAAAAATATCGTAAACACAAATAAATTGGTTGAGAGATTGGTTCTTGAATGCTTAAATTTGGTTCGACATTAGCATTTTGAAATTTGTTTGCTAAAAACTTTTCAATTTGGTGTTCAAGAAACGAAGACCTAAAACCATTTTGGCGAAAAAATTCCATCAAAAAAGAGAATTCTAAATGAAGGACGCTAAAATTAGAACAAATTTTGTGAGCGCGAGCGAGCAAAGTTCTAATTCAATTCAGTTTAAAATGGAAAGTGCTATAACTATGAAAACTCATTCCCAGGCCAGAAAAAGTATTTTTTCGGTAGACTGACACTTCAAATTTATTCTCTCGTTTAGTCACTAATCAATCCAGGAAAGGAAATTTATTATGCTCTTCACAATCCATTGTGAATCTTATATTTTTATGCTTACCATTAATAAAGTCGAAAAAAATGTTGCATGGGATTCTTCATGGAACAGCAAAAAAGGCTCGTCTATGTAACGACGGTAAAATATGGGCCGGAAGACATTGGGACACTGTTTTAGCCAACTAATACTTCAATTTACTAATTGCAGAGCATTCTTCAAGCATCATGCTACTTAAGGCATCGTGTTGCCCGCGATTTCATGTTACTGAAGGTATCATGTTCGTTAAAACATCAAATTCTTCAAGACATCATTCCACAAAGGAAGGGGACCAACTGCTTCACAAAACGATTCACCTTCCCTTCACTACAGTTTAATTGAAAAACGTGTTCAAACAGCACGAAAATTTTCTGTCTGTCATTTAGCGCGGCCTTGTGCTCTTACAATCAAAGAAACTCATTTTACTGTTGAAGGCTGGTTAAGTGAACAAATTGTATCGGTTAACTCACTGGGATGACGGATAGTTCCCGATGCATTAAGAACGGCTAACGACATCAAAAAGCGTTAGAACGTACATTACATCGAAACCAATTTGACTTACTTTGAAAGACTGATCATGTTGTTTATTTTTTGTGTTTTTTTTTATCACCCAGTGTATGAAATTGCTATAGCAGTTTCATACAATCAGGTAGCTTGGCATCAGAGAGCCTAACAGGCAAACTCTCGTGGTTCTTGGAAAACTCATTATCTCATCACGGACACTGAGCCCAGCTGAGTGCAATGTGATGGTTTTAAAACTTGCCAGCGAATTAGTCGCCACCTTATAATGGCGTATTTCATCGATATTCTTCAGCCAATTCTGACCAAGTCCATCTGGGGATTCGCAGAAGTCGCTGAGTACTTTGAACTTGTAGATTTCCTGTCTTCCTGACTTCAGGTGATATACGTTTTGTCAATAATTACGTGTTCGTGTTTTATTCCGTGTGTCAGTTTTGCCAATTTTTCATGTCCGTTTTTTTGGGTGATGTAATTGATTTGCCAACAACTTTCTATTGCTTCTAGCACTGTACCAAAATAAACTCAAAATCTGCCTCGATAAAAATAATAACTGACTTTGTCGAAGCTCTAAGCTCATCAATCAAAAAGAGATAAATGTAGACAAATTATTCTAAGCAAATGCTCACCCCCAGCCTCTAATAAGCTGGCAAAAGCTACGAAACGGCTTTGTTCGACTGTTTTTGCGCACATGGAATTGGAACATCGAAGTAAATACATACATGATTTGGAGTAGCGAAATTAAAGGACATATTTTTCTTAAGGCCTCCGTAAAAAAATTTTATTTTGCCCGTTACAGACATTTTGAAATTTTGATCTCCTGCTCACGAGAACTTAATGTGCACCTCCGCCTGTAGCACCATGAAGGAGTGAGCAGTCGAAATGTGGAGCGTCCTTCAGCTCTTAAGCCCGGGCCAGACCTTGCAACTTCTCGCAGTTGATGCCGCTTCGACGCGTTGCCGAGGGCTCT
>JACJUY010000934.1:68398-93602 GCA_014220935.1 Platorchestia sp. MABIK
TTAAGCTGCTGATACTTATCTATGCTTATCAGGGTATGCACTGCCTACTTTGCCTGCTCAGAAGACACCTGTCAGTAATATATGTGTAATAGTGTACACGACCCGTCATAAATGACGGGATTCGATATTGTCGTTACAATAATCTTCCAGATGTGGATAAATTAATCCATCCTAATAATAGCAGCGATTAAAATGTTATTGTGCTTGCGCACTGATGAAACTCGTATTACAGATCTGATCATTAAGCATCCTTTCAGAGCGTGAAAGGGACAGACCAACCTACCAATTTTTTTCATTCAATACTGAATAGTACATTGTAATAACATAGAAGTTATGCATAGGAAATACCCAAATGTATTTATTCATTTATTTGTTTAAGGAGACACTTGGCATTTTATTTGATAAGAATAATCAACGCTACATAGGGTGTTTTAATGCGGACAAATTTCAATCATAGGCGCAAAAACTCAAAATAAATCGATTTTCACGAATGATATGATGCCAAAACTCCTTGGTTTCCGAGTTATAAGGACTAAAAGAAACTTTAAAACTCAAAGAAGGATACCTCGTGCGCGCCAATGTTAACGCTAGTCTTGATAGTTCCGACTCCAATAAAGCAGTTTTTTATCATTTTTAAGATAAAACCTGCAAGCATTTTACCATTGCAAAAAATTTGCAATTTAAATGTTCGTTAGGAAATTAACACCAAGGCATCGATGATAAACTTTAGTCGCTATTTCATTAAATTAATAAAAAGTGCAAACATTATTTAATTCTTAATAGTTTGAAACTGCAGATACTTTTCCTAACCGTAAAATGCGTGCTGTTCTCATTTTAAAAATATCAAAAACCTGTTTTAGTGGGGTTGGAACTATAAAGACTTCACCTTTACACTTTAAATTAATCTAAGTCAAGGTCAATTTAATCCTAGTCAAGATCAATTTAATCCAAGTCAGATTCAAATTAAACCAACCCTAAGTTGAGTTAAGAATTGACGTAATCACTCTTTAATTTGAGTGTTTTTTGTATTAAATATGCCTCTATGGTAGGTAATGAGCAAGACAATCGTATTTCATTTCAGCAAGGAATACATATAATTTACGCCGGTGTCCGGTGTAGCGATCTAAAGACAAGCCGTTGTAAAATGTGCTAAGTATCCAGTACCAGGAGGCAGAGTGTGATTCAGATCTTTGAGCGGTGTAAAAGATACAAGTCAATTATAAAAACTTCTTATTATGCTACTCACTAAAGTTGTTTTAAAATTCTACATTTATGGGAGTGTGTATTCATTCAAATATCTATGTTCAAAAGGTAATTTTATGTTACACATACACACATATAGAAGTTTCGAGGAATTATTTACACTCAAATAGAGATTTATATGCGTGAAATTTCACTTTATCACATGTATGAAATCATATAAACATGCTACTATAAGTGGACGATATGTATATTTAATCCAAAAAAATATAGCAACGAAATCATTTTTTCGCTCGTCCAAACGATTTTCGTAAAAACAAGTTTAGATTTTTTCATCGACGTAGATGATATATTTGCTTGGCTTATTAATTTAAAGGAATGGCAACACTTTTATTGCTATTGCAGGAATGTATGGGTGTAGTAGGCCTAATGTACTCCTATAAATTGTATTTTCAAACGGAATCGTACATAAGTACTCAGTGAATCGCATTTGTATATTTCTCTTAAAGATTAAATCTACATAACGTCCAATGATAATCTCACGTATTCGCATGTATGTGATTTCATACATGTGATAAAATGAAATTTCACGCATGTAAATCTCTAAATGAGAGTAAATAAATCCCCGATACTGCTATGTGTAACATAAAATGACCTTTTGAACATAAATATTTGAATGAATGCATACTACCATTAACGTAGAATTTTAAAATAACTTCAATGAGTAGTAAAACACAAAGTGAACTGGTTATATTTTATATTTGACTGGTATCTTTCACGTTGGTCAAAGATCTGAATCACACTCTGCCTCCTGATGCTGGATACTTAGCACATTTTACGACAGCTTGTCTTTAGATTGTAAGGCTATTTGTAACACAGGCGAAAGTTTCATGTATTCCTCGCTGAAGGGAAAAACGATTGTGTTGCTCATCCCATCCAATAGAAGCATTTTAAATGCAAACAATGCTGTAATTAACGAGTGATCGTGTCAATTCTTAACTCAACTTAGGGTTGGATTAATTTGAACTTGACAGATTAAATTGAACTTGACTTGATTAAAATGAACCTGACTTGGATTAAATTGAACTTGACTTGGATTAATTTGAAGTGAAAAAGTTAGCGCTAACATTGGCGCGAACGTGGTATCATACTTTAGGTTTCAAAGTTTTTTCAAGTCCTTATTTTTCCAAAACTAAGGAGTTTTGGGCATTTCATCATTCGTGAAATTGATTCATTTTGCGAAAAATTATCCTATGGATATAAAATGAAACGCTAGGTCTCTCCATCAATTAAAAAAAAATGCGTTTTTGTGTGTAATTTCCCCTGTATTATTACAATGGGAATCAGCTTGATCATTCAAATGATGTAAAAACCTGGCATATGCTCACTTTTATTTTTATGTAAAAATTCTGCCAAAAAAATTGAATCAATTGTTGGGAAAATGCAGCTTATCGTGGTGAAAAGGCATGGCAAATTTGTTTAAAATTTTTTGCTAATAATAATTTGAAATATAACACACAGTTGTTGCTTGCTTGGTAGGTGTGTGCGCCTGTGACGCTCATAAGGATGCTTAATGACCGTATCTGTGTTACGAGTTTCACCAGTGCACAAGTACAAGAATATTTTAATCGCGGGTACTGTTAGGGTGGATCTATTTGTTTGTCATCTAGATCTTGGGACTTTTTTAAAGGAAACTCGAATCCCGTCATTTTTGAAAAATCGTGTACACTGGTAGATATATATTAGTAAAATTCGATTTTTAACATTCTATTACCAATTTAAAAGTCGTTCGTCCATAACGATCATACTAACCATATGTACAGGTTGCAACACTTGCAAACAGTAGTATTCATCTAATAAATTGTGATTAGGTCGACTCGGAATCGGAGTCGCAAAATTCTGGAAAGGTGGAGTCGGAGTCGGAGTCGGAGTCGCAAAATTCTTGAAAGGTTGAGTCGGAGTCGGAGTCGCAAAATTCTGGAAAGGTGGAGTCGGAGTCGGAGTCGCAAAATTCTGGAAAGGTGGAGTCGGAGTCGGGGTCGGAGTCGCAAAATTTTGAAAAGGCGGAGTCGGAGTCGGAGTCGCAAATTTATTCCTCTGACTCCGCAACCCTGCTTGCAACACACTCTGACAACTTCTCCCAAAACTCCTCTCTCTCCTCCGCACTTCTCTCCCCTCCCGGTCCATAAGCCCTCACAAACACCCATGACTCTACCCCCCATTTCACTTGCACCCACATTATTCTTGCTCACACGGTCACACCTCACTCCATTCAATAAATTCCTCTCTGATTCTTTCACTCAATAATATAGCAACACCCTCTCTTGCATGTCCCTAACGCACCCGAGATATTCTTCCACACCTACTCCCAAACTTCCACTCACCACCACCTTTAAACTTCGTCTCACTCTGGGCCTACACATCCATCTGCAAACTCATCATCATTTTTCCACTCTCTTCTTTCTTATTCTCAGACGCTCTACTTCCACACCCCCCCTTACATTCATAGAGCCTATTATTAGGGTTTGAGGGGTCTTTCGACTCCTCTCTCCCCCCCTTCATTTGACCCCTCTCACCCCCTTTGAAGCCTGCTTCCTCGCGGGAAAATCACTACAGAGGAGAGTATCCCCAATCCCCTCGCTCCGTCCACTTTAGTCGCCTCTTACGACACGCAGCGGACAACGTTGGTAGATTATTTCTAGGAATTAATCTCCCAATCTTTCAATCTAGCACCCCCCCCCCATAGGGACATGGAAAATAGATAAATTACTACGGAAGTATAAAGCGACATGTAAAAACCTGTCTGACAACTTTCCTACTCAAAACCTTAAATCCCTATCCCCTTCGATATTTTCACTGAAGTTTTTACCAATTCTGTAAAAATTTGGCTCGAAACAAGTATTCTAAACCTGGAACTTCAGGGACGGGCTGCTTCACTTATGATATAAAAATTTGTTATTGATGACCCAAATGTTCCTGATAAAAAATTAGAGCAGGGAGCTTGGAATGGAGTTTTGATTGTGTCGAATTTCGATTGGTTCAATGGTTCAGAGGAATATCTAGCTAGAGGAAATGTTTGCTCCACTTTGAGCAATTGCTTCATGCTGTCTTATTTTGATGCTACAATGCAGTATTGCAAGCAGTACCATTCTGTTCTGGCAGTACCGTTCTGTATCGGCAGTACTGTACCGCACTAGTAGTGTTTGCAGCCCCATGCTGAGCTGATAGTACCATCTATGCTATCAGTAACAAGTTGTGCCGCTAGTACCATATTAAACTGGTAGTATCATACTGTGCTGGTACTGTCATGCTGTACTGTAAGTACCACACTTTCCTGACAATACCAAGATATGCTAGTTGAACCATGCTGTGCAGGCAATCCCATGCTTTCGAGCATAGTACTACCCCATTTGATAAGCAATGAACTTTTTATTGAAGTCTAACAGAGTTTGAGTTATAGTACACCATTGGTTGCAGCATTCGCTTGCAAGGGAAATTGCTTTCCTGAAAATAGATAAAATTCTGCATTATTAACATACAAACAATAACAACGCTGTCAGTTTGAATATATATAGCCCGAAATTAAGCTTCAATGTCCAATCACTGATACGGCGCAGAAAGAAACCTCAATTCAAAGATTGGGGAAATTGAATTTTAGAATTGGAATTCGGACTCGTAAGCCTCAAACTCTGGTGGATAGAAAAATATTTAAAATGAGTAATGACAAGCATTCAGACAAATCAACCCGAAAACTGACAACAATTAAATTGAATTTCCTGATTTCAACATAAGGAAGGATAAAAGTTCGAAAATTACAGCTGTCTCTCTGATTGAACAATATTTTTGAACAAATTGAATTTTTTTTAGAGGTTTTGAGCAAACTGAAAGTTGGTCTGAATCTGACAGCCATTATAATAAAACTGTATTCTTTTTATGTTGTAGCTTTTCCTTCTTTTCTGTCTAAATTCCTTAAATTTTCTGACGTTTTAGTCTTGTTCAAATCCACTCAGTTAAACTTTAACCTTTTCCTGCATTGCTTTCTGGATAAGACACAAACCAAAATACTAAACAAATGTATGTGCTCGTGTACCATGTGCCATATACGAGTACGTCGCAAAACTATCAGGTTTTTATTATGATATTTCTTACAAATGGAAAGCAAATTGCTGTTGTATATTTCTGATTAAAACACTTTTTAGAAATGACTGTTTTCATTTTCCATATTAAATTGTGCAGGAAGGGACAAAAATAAAATATACTGAGCTACTATCACCAGAATGTTTTTATGTCAACTTATTTACCTGAAATATGTTCGTTATTTACCCTAATTCTAAGTGAGCTACAGCTCCTTCATATCTCTTTTAAAACCTTAACAGTCACTTCTAATTGCTGTGCAACTCATATACCCCAACTTTGCTTTGAAACTGTTGAATTTGCTCATTGAATAGCACAAATGTTGATGGTAATCTACAATAATCTGTTAACACGTTAGGTGCGCCGTGTTAGACTAAAGCTCAATATTCAACTCCAATTAGAGTTAACTTTAAAGGTCAATTTTGAAAATAACGAACATTGAACAGATTGTTTTCATTAAGCATATTCCGAAATTGAGTTAGTGACTGCTGGTCGGTCAGTGGCATTATGAAAATCCCCTCAGTGACCACCGGTGTTTCACGTCGCACTTATAATGTTAAGTAACCTATATTTATGAATATCTAGAAATGTTTCAGGGTTCAAATAACCTTAAGAATTTTAAGGATTATACAGTCCTTTTCCCATCCCATAACTCTAGCTGAAATGCATCTATAATTTCGTCGGCGGCCTAATTGCTTTACGTTCTTCCAATACATTCATACATCATCGACTGAGTTCTTTTGCGTTTCTTAGAAATGGGAACTGTTCTTCAGTAGGAAGTCACTTCCTCCGGCCTCGCAGACGAAGCTCCTAAACAAGGCCCTAGCGAGAGTCCTGTCCCATGCATCTAACCATTCCGAGGCGCGAGACTTTGGCTGCGGATGCGCCATAGCGAGAGCGTATTCCTCATTTTCCTTTAGGAAAACTTCCCTTGTCAGACGAAAATTGAAATTTTGGGGAAGATTGACAAGGTTTATGAGTCATCTTTCTTGAAAATAAACACTGCGAAATATCTTCTGCACGAGCTAGTGATCCCTAACGAAATAGATGAAGTGCTCGAATGGGAATAGCTTCATGGAGCGATGTTGAGCAGATTGTTGTACAAATATGATTCGGTTAAGCATCTGTCTTGATGATATGTCGTTTCTCCCAAACATCATGGACGATAGGCGATGAGCGAGTCCGTCGAAAAAATTTTATTAATGGAAACTCAATTCCATCAACAAAACGTGAACAAAATTACGATACATGAAGTTTCATACTTGTCTGCACATTGTGTCAAAACTACTGGGAGCTACAATAAATTCTTGTTGCTACCACAGGCTTTTAACAACAATCATCAAAGTGGAGAGATGAAGAACATTCAGGTGACCTAGCATATCTTAATGCAGAATTTATCAATCAGTCCTGCTTTTTGAAAAAATCTTGTCTATTCGACTTACTTGCTTTAAAACTTAATCATCAGTGAAAATTGCATAGTGAACATCTTTTCTGCAAAACTTACATTCTGACGAATGGAGGATTAACTGCAACCAACAATAACACAAAAAAAAACAGTTGAGGGCAAAAACCAAACTACTCCACACTGTTTTAAAAATTGTGTCTGGTCAGTACTAAAATGAAAATCTCGGACACCCATCATCAGTTGTAAGAACTGAATAAGTGTACAAGGAATTGAAAAATATCGACTAGAGAATTGCACACATTATTTTACATGACGAGAGATGTTTGTTCTACAGTAATTGCAAAATAAAACCATCCCCTAAAATCTGCACCCAGGTAAAGAGAAAATGAACGAAAAGCTCAGTGGAACGTAATTGAAATGTATACAGCAGAGCGTTCGCTAATATTGCCCAACCAAAAGCTCGGGGTGAGCACTCTGCATTTCTTTAAGCTAAGGTTTCTTCATATATATAACAAGAGATTCAATAATTCTTAGTTTCGTTACATTTCGAACAGATCCTTAAATTGAAAAATTAGAATCAGAAATTTTAGCACCTCACTTGCTCTCCGCATGAGATCTTATGACAGAGTGTGGCGGGTGACAAAGCCCGAGAGAGCGCCAGTTCCAGAACTAACTCCGACGTTTTCCAACCGTCTGACACGTAATATACGGTCTGTTGCAACTATGTTTTTAGAGAAGAAAAGAACGAAGACGAGGAGGAATTTTGTCCTTAAGTTGAAAGATGAACCAATAGTGAATGTGTTGACTAGCAAAACTTGAAAAGACACATGCATAAGAAAATCAAAATTAATGGCAACAATTCACGTTTCAACTACTCTGACTGCTCGCCTAAATACGGAACATGAATGAACATTTTTAGTTTTTTTGCTGTTAGGGTTGATGGGGTAAAATCACATTTCTCGTTCAAAAAGTTACTAATCTTGGTTATCTTAATAAAAAGCAGAGTTAGCATCCCGTCTTTTTGTTTGGGCAACTGTAATTTTAGGGAATTGATGGT
Organism: Platorchestia sp. MABIK; assembly: GCA_014220935.1. NCBI lineage: Eukaryota > Metazoa > Arthropoda > Malacostraca > Amphipoda > Talitridae > Platorchestia > Platorchestia sp. MABIK. Next base: position 76,195 of record JACJUY010000934.1, read on the forward strand.
ATTTCAATTACGTTCCACTGTGCTTTTCGTTCATTTTCTTTCCCTGTGTTCAGCTCTCAGGGTACGGCAGTTTTTTCGCAATTACTGTAGTACAAACATCTCTCATAATTTATAATGATGCTTGTAATCATCGGGTCAATATTTTTCAATTCCCTGTTGATATCTACAGATCTTACCCCTGATGATGGGTGAAGACCCAAAATATTCATTTTAGTATTGGCCTCATACAATTTTTTAAACAATGTGGAGTGCTTTGGTTCTTGCCCTCAACATTTTATCAATTATGCTTGCTAAGCAAAATCTACCAGTTTTCCAGAAATTAACCAAAAACTTATGGCGCTTGCATATTTACAATTCTATGTAGATCGAATACGTGCTGATGAAAAAAATTTTGATCTAAATTGTGAATTGTCATTGGTAAAATATCCTGAATATTCATTCCTGGTGAAGCATCCAGGGACATATTTTCTAAGCTTTATTCAATAATAAAACACAAGATCTTCCACAAGTTTTTCCCCACTTAAAACCCATTGGAATACACAAACAAAACTTGAAAGCCCAGAGCATAATGCCGCTATTATCATCAAAACACTTGTGTTTTTTTATCCTCTCCGAGCAGCGGCATCATTTTACTCTCTGAATTCAAACTAGAAGAAATGAATGTGTCGTAAAATCTTGGAATAAATGGAATACGTGGACAGAAAGCATTAAAGTGATATATCGCGTTATGACACAGACAACTACGTATAATAATTTTACACAAAATTCTGGACACGATGAAATGGAAAAGCTCGTTACAAATGAATTGAAGGTGCGTTATAAATGAATTGAAGGGCTCTTATCTCCACGAGCGCTCGTACTCAAACGCCCATGTCTCCACACACACACACACACACACACACACGTATGCAAGTGTGTACGTTTCCAGGCGAGCATGTCCCTACACACGCTCATCTACAAAACATGATACCTGCACATTTATGTACTCGCGCATTCACACATGTATATTTGCACACCTAACCACGTTCAGAGGTTTAAGCTCGTATTTACTCACGCATTAATTTACAAATGCTCACAAACGTGTATGCATGCAAGCATTCAATCACACGTGAATTTCTTTATTCAATAATAAAAACATATTACCAACAGCTAGTCATGGGATTGAAAATTCAATTGAGGGAATGAAAGTGGATAGAAACGAGTTCTCATTGCAAGAACTCGATTCTCAAACACGGTGTTACAGATTCAAATCTTTCCCTGGGTCTATCTTTTCAAATGCATGTTCATTTACGTCCTTCTTGAGTTCCCACAGTTTTAAAGCGTGTTCCTCATTTAGGTACATGTTCATCATTACTTCGTACGTTATCAATGCAACCCATGGAGTTGGCTCAATAGCTTTTTATGTTCTCTAGAAAATATACGTTCAGTACATCACTATCATTCCACCTACCAACGGATAAAAGAGCGCAATTTGATGATTATTTCTTGCAGCAAGCTCTTGTAGTTCATTGAGATAAAGCATTACGAATGTTCCCAGGGACGGCAGTCGTGTGAGAACATACATTTTTGCAAAAAAAGGATATTTTTGCAAAATCAAAATTTCTGTTTATGACCGAGCTCTGAATAGTGAGTCTGAAAAATTAAAAAAGTTTATCAAAATTCTCCATAATTTGTGCTTCTTCAAAAAGTTCAGCCTTTCACGAATGTGGCAGATTTTTTTGTTTAGTGTGATAAGTTTCTTCAATGTAGCTCTCAAACTTATCGTAATATCCTAATTGAACGAAGTTTATCAAAGAACTTTGAATAAGTTGCATTCCAACGTTCCATGTAATGAGTAGATGCTCTGGAATAAACCTGTAATATATCATTTCAATTTCATATATCCTTTGAATTGGAAACAACCATCAAAGTAAGGCACACTCGAAGTTCAAGAGCATTTTCAAGTAAGGTTTGAGCTAAAATAAATGAGTTAGTCTCTGTCTCTGGTGTTGGCTGCAGCAACGCACGGCTAGTGCTAGTTAACATTTATTTCATGCAAGTTTGTGGAACATTGCTAGGTCACAATGTAAACATTTGTAAAATTGAAATAATTTTTTGCGACCTGAACAATGAATGGAATATCAATGTTAATATGATTATTTGCATTCAAATAAAAAAAGAAACCACTCTATCTCAATCACAGCAAGAAGATTGCCCTCTTCAGTTACCTAAGAAGAGTCCATTTATTGATGGATTCGAGCAAATGATCCTTGACCAGAAATTTCGATCTAGTCGAGGACCTTCATCTGGTTTCGATTCGTGTTGTACGAAATTGCTGTTTTTTGTCTTCGTTCTGAAACTTCGTTGATTTAGAACAGTGGTACTTAACCTTGGTTCGATCGAACCCCAGGTGTTCGTTGAGTTGAACCCCTGTGTTCGGCATGGTACAGCTTATGCACTTATACAGTATGTAGTTATATACATGCATTTTTAATTTGAAAGAAAAAAACACATTTTTTTTACAACTATGTAGGGTTTGATGAATGCATGTACGGAACTTGTGGGGTTCAGTGCCTTCAAAAAGGTTGAGAACCCCTGATTTAGAACCATAATGTTCTCTGTGGTGAATTACGCCGAGTGTTGATAAAGATTAAGATCATAATTATCCCCTGCCACACTACGCCTTTTCCTGTCCAAAGTTCATAAATTTGATAATTTTGGCTGGTAAAAAGTTAACTGGGTGACCTCATTCCACACAATCGATCTACATCAATTTATATTCTACAAACTGTTAGCTCAAGTGATCAATGAAATTCAGAAGCGGTTATAACTTAGAAAAGATTCGATATCAAATTCATTTGAACTCAAGCACCATGCCAGGAGACACAGCAATATTCTGAATATGCGAGTTTGATTCCTGGTAGAAGAGAACAACGTTGAATTCTTACTATTTAAAACTTTGAAATAGTAATTTTGCAAATTGGAGCGAAATTCATAATACTTTTTGGATTGTTTTCACTCTAAACAGTATCGTTACAATTTAAGATAGCAGCGTAAAGACAAGTTCACTTTTTGTTCATTCCTTTTCCATCGAAGAAACTGACAGGAAGTAGATCTAAGGAGATCGATGCAGTGTCATCGCTTAGAATTTAAACTACATATATTCTTTTTTGTTGACTTTTCCGAACAACCCACAACAATAACTGTTTAACAAAACCGCACGCGTATCTTACCTGTAGCTAAACTGCAATTCCTGATTCACTCAAGGTTTAAATATACATATAGAGCTAAAGCATTTCTTCTTCATGTCAGAATAGCACGATTCATTTGTGCGCTCTTTATGAGGCGAAGTCTCACGAGCTGAGATAGGCATTCAGCTACTTAAATAGAGCCAACGTTTGCATTATGTCAAGTCGCAAAGCATCCAGAACGCACGAGATGGTTGATAGAAAAGTCCACGGGCTTCATCACGCCATCATTCAGGCCGTCTGCCGCAGTCGTCCAATTCTCGTTGGAGGGAAGAAGATATCTCTGCGAGTGAGTGAGGCAATCAAGGGAGTCAACTTTAAGTCCGCCGTCCAGACTCAGATGATGCTGGCGCCGGGGGCTCAGACCTCTATTGCCCATCGCTCTTCCATAGTTTGTGCGAAATGAGTCTACCACTCAGTACGATGCCATGCTCCGTCAATAATGCAAACGCACTGTCGTTGGAGAGAGTAAAATATGATTGGTTTGGCAAAAATTTTTTTACAAAACAGTTATTTGTCAAGCTTTTTACTTTTCTAGAAATCAGACTGAACTCTGACGTAAATCGCCGGGTCTATATTGTACCTATACAGCAAGCAGAGGGTCTAAGCTCATAGTGAAATAACTTAATATCTAAAATTGTAGATTTTTCTTCTCTCCAATTTTTGAATGTAGAAGTATATTTCGTAAATCTTTGGGCAGGTGTATTGAAGACATCTAAAAAAAAAAAGTTAGAACAAAGAAACAACTACGGATTTGACGAGCCTGTGTGTTCAGACATGTATGGTGACTGTAACGTGTTGCGTAGCCACATTCTCAAACATACGAATTTACTTAATCTTCACATATTATTTGTCCAATATGCTAGATATATCAGAACAAGGATAAAACGATTTAAATCTCATGCATTGAACATGCTAAGCCAGGCAAACATACACACTTCAAAAGTGTTCTCAATAATTGAAATTTCTATTAATTTACCGCATAATTTCAAGCCCAGTTTTACTAATCGAGAATGTTGTCTCAGTCCAGAAACAGAGCAAATGATCAGGTGAGCAAAAAATTAATATGGAGTTTATTTTAAATCATTTCCAAGCGCTTGTTTCATGGGTCTGAGGGTATCGAAACAAACTTTACTCATTTTAAACTTTTCAGTTTCAAAACTGAAAAGTGGACGCTAAATTTCAACCTTATTTGTTATACATAGTGGGACAGATATTTTTTGGGTCTTGGCCAAGTGGTAATGATGACAAGTTATGGCGGGTAAAAAGTGTTGAGTCTCGATGACCATCATTAGCGGAGCGACGTTTAGTACGTAGAAGCTGTGAAAAATATCAGTTGGCGATCTAAATTCTTGAACGTGTTGAAGTTTTCAAGGGAATATCAACAAAATGATAACAAGGTGATGAGGAAATAATAATTCACACGTAAATTATGAAACTGAGATGAACGTAAAAATTGCAAGTACGCAACAAAGTATTATGCGTCGCCTTGGAAAAACGTTAGGAAATACGTCTCGTAAGGATGAAGAAATGAAGATCATAATTGTCGTAACCTAACATGTTGACAAAACTTATTGTTAGAAATGACCAAAATGCTTCTGAGGAAAGAAGTTGAAGTACCAGTGCAGTGCAATTAACTTGTTGTTGGGAACATTATTTCCGTTCTTAGAGATACATACGTATTACAAAACATTCATAAAATCAATGAAAATAAAATGACTGCCGACTGGATCTTAATAACATCATACTCGTAATACTAATGTAATTAACTTGACCAGCGACTGGATCTGATCTAATAGTTGTATTGTGTTAACTCCCAAAAATATTCTATCTACATTTAAGTTACGGGATTGTATGTGTACCTAAAGAGTTAGATGATGGGAGCGAGATGTCAGTAAACTAGCCCCATGATTATGTGACATACAGTCTGTGAACCATATGTTATCGTTATAAATTAAGAAGCTCGTGTATTGTTCACTTATTCTGGTCATGTGATTTTATAAAAAGAAAACATTTCAGAAATATGAAACGAAAGTGCTCCAAAGCTGCGCAGCGTTGAGTATTAGGCGATAATATTTTGTCGGACAGTGGAATTCAATTGGTAAAATGAGCGCAGGAAACTGCATTGATTGCCGATCAGTTCAAGTGTGCTCGATGAAGGCTGAGTGCAGCACAGCTTCGCCGTGAATTTCTGTTTCGCGAAAAGAATTAGTCTGCCCCACTTGAGAGTGCTATGATTTCAGAGCGGCAGCAAGGGGAGAAGTTGTGAGCTAAAACTTTTGGTTTACCACTGACACGTGTTTACCAAAAAAACATTGAATCTTGCTTCAATAATGAGTACAAAATAAGTAATACATTGGATTTTTTTCTTGATGATAACACTTATAGACGAAAAACACCGAGTAACTTTCCATGCGAAAGTAAACAAGGGTGTATGCGAGAACAGATCAGGTAATCAGTACACAGTTATTTTTGGATACGTTAGTCTTCATAAAATGGCGGATAGAAAAGCATTGTAACACTTCCACGCAGCAAGTGTAGTGTGCGAGATAAATCTAGTTTTTAAATATCTAATAATTTTCTAGCGTGCCAATGTGATATTTATTTTTGATGTTTTAGTTCTGATGCTCAACATCAGAACTTTACATTCAACTGGACTTGAGGTTTCCTTCGGCTTTATTCGCACAAGAGTGTATTGCAATGGCATAAATCGCAATAATGTAATATGATTTATCTTACAAACAGAAGCATCTCACAACACCATTCTACTCTTAGATTTTCACTAACAGAAACTTCTATCAAGAAAATGATGGTGTATGCAGACATTAGAATGGCTAATGTGTAACTGTTATTGTTAATCTCCCCACATATCTTATTTGGAACATTAGGATCATAAAAATGAAGAGGTAAAGACATTTTCTAACCACAATGCAGAAATCTAGAATCAAGTACCAGGCGCTTCAGTAGCCATGCATTCTTTTAATAATTATTGTTCTTCTTTAAGTGTTCATCCGAATGTACACTGAAGAATTGAAAGTGTGACTCCTTAGAGAGCATTTTCGCCATTTTCGTTTTTGACTACTAACTAACCTTCCTTTGAACAGAAAACTAATGCGTCAACCACAGTTCATAATGTTTATAAATTTAATAACAGCAATACATTACATTGAACTATGATAAAAAAAAGGGATAAAAACCAAACTTTCAAAACCTAAACCAGTGAGCATCCAATTGTTAATATAAGCCCGAGCAATTGCCTTTAAGGCTAAAATTTTCAAAGAATTTCTTGCTGAATTCTCATGACCACAAAGAAGATATCGAGCTTCATAATAATTAAAACCGTAAATTTTACATATTAAGATTGACAACGAAAGACTTTGCTGATTTGTCTTAGATAAATATTAATTATCAACTCGCACAAATGAACGAAACATACCGTGGAGTTTTGCACAACGAACTAGCCTATTTGTTTCATTTGTGATTACGACTTTTGATCAACAAGTTTCTACACAGAGCAGAAGCAGCTTGTGTCACTGCCAGGAATGCCCGAGAAATGTAACTGAACTTCGTTTCGTTCAAGCCAACCATATCACTTCACAACTGATTCACAGAGCCTATATGGTTATGATGTTTGACTGCTAATAAGATTGTTAGACACTCTAATGATGTACGGCTGCTTAATTGTGATTTAAAATAACCACTTTCGATCTTATGTTAGTTGAAAAATCGATTAGAACATTCTTGCTAATTTTCAAATTGTAAAATGACGTGCAATTTTCAACTCAGCTAATTGTACAAAGTTAGGAATTTTCAAATTAGTTTGAGCTTAATACATTTTCTGATGATGAGAGTGAATTAAATTTTCCAAGTTAATTAGACAGTAAGTATAAAACAAGGTCTCAAAAATGTTGTCTTAATTAAGAAAATCATTCAACTTACCTAACACAACCTATGAATTATGGGTAGGAACTCCTTAATTTTGGTACATGAATCCTTTTGAGCGTTTCTCAGTTTTTAATTTGTTTTAACACAGACTTTTTCATTTTGAAAAATATGGCATACAAAAGAATGTGTATACGTACGCTGAACTGGTATAAACTCATCTAATCAACTACTTGTTGAATACCTCCTGATAGTTCTCTTTTCATGGTGCATTTGTCATTAATTTCCATGCCCCCGTTTGCAAGCATTTGTGCAGTAAACTGGCAATCACACGCACAAACTAAGTAAAATTTACTCACAAAGTCAAAAAACATATTTTATTTTAACTTTATTCCTCTCTTGTTTTTAGGATTCTTGGAAGGCGAGTTGTAATTTCATAAAATTATGCATGCGGTTTGCATTGCATCATTACTTGTAAATTCTGGGAGTAGATTATTTTTGCGCATCTAAGCTGAATAGCATTGAATGTACATACTGTGTCGCGCTTCTGTTCGCTGTTTTCAGAGCAGGTATTCATCTAATCGTTGTGGCATCTCATGATGTTCTTTGGCCGACAAAATCATAAACTTTGCATTAGACGTCAAAAGAATCATGACGTATTTATCATCCATTGCTGAAATATTTTTTCGGTTTGCATTATTTAATTATGTAAATTGTTGTATCCATTGAACGAGTAGCAGTCGCAGTCTAATGTACCTGTTAAATGTTTTTTCAATAAAAATAAGCTTCTGTTGACCTGATTTGACGTGATGATGTAATTTGACAATTCAGAATGGTAGGCGTAGTCTTACCATAAATTCGTTGGCTGCAGACAACCTTTAGCGTAACAGAACATTTATCCCCTCTTTTTTCAGAGTAAAATTAAATTATTAAACTTGAGTTAAATTAAAATTTCATTATTAGCGATTCGTTCAATCGTAGACAATATTTTTAGTAAATACATTTGAAGCCCAGCATTAAATCGTGCTCAAGTGACAAAATCACTTAAGACCTCACTAGGGCGTTTCACGGCGCCGTCAATCCCTGTAAAAAAATGGATGGTTTCTGCACCGATGCACCGAGCATGCGCTGCGAGCCCTATAATGCTTCCCTAATTGACTGAGGCGCTGCGATGAGAATACAATGCACTAGGTTCCACACTTGGAACATGTCGATGTATTTTAACTCCCCTTCTTGAGTTAGAAAAATAAGGTGACGAAGAGGCAATTTATACTTTTGATCAGACTCATGTAAAAGAAAATCAAAAACATAGAAGCTGAACATAAGAAACAGAGTCCCACGCTAGTTTTTCTAACCTTCGGAAGGACAAAAATAATAACCAGGTTCACTTTGATGATTATTAATTAAAATAAGGACTTGAGTTATACTTGATGCTGAATATGCAATAAAAAATCCCACGTGGCCCCAACTTTAAAAATAAAACAAGCGAAAGTAGCACAGAGTGACACGTTAGCCGCAGAAAAATAAGAAACAGCAGTAAAACATCAACAAGCCTAATGTTCGGGAGCCTTTCATACTAAATAAAAAAAATGAAGTAAAAACACTGTATAAAACACTTACCATTCAAATTCAATTTCCCGGGGTAGAACAAATTCCAATGAAAATGCCAACAATGCACAATATTGCCAGCACTTGTTCTCGCTGGCAATTTTCTTTACAATTTTCCATTACTTGGCCTAAAATTAATCACTCACTAGTAATGGCCTAACGTAGTGTTACCAGCATCGAAGTCTTCATAGCGACTTCCTGTTAGTGACCAATGTTAACTAACTCATCAACAACACATTATAACTTGCCTCATTTTCCGCTGTGGGCTGCCCTAATTTACATCACAATTAGCACAAGGTGTCTCCGCAGCGTCGTTCATAATGCGCAGTCCTCGTAATTGCCCATAAATCGGCAGTGTGATGTTTCTCGGAGAATGTTTTTATTAGTTGTGTGGTCGCTCTCCGTCGAGGGTACGTTTGCTGATCGCATTCAAGTTGTGGCAAGAGGCAGAGCTTCATTGCAGTGAACACGAGCTGTTATGGGTTGTCATGTAAGTGGTAAATTCGTACTGGAGTTTCTAGTAGAGTATGAGCTACTGTTCAGATGTTGTTCATAAAAAAATATGAACATCATTTCATGTACTATTTTACGGAGCGCATGAACTGATATGACAAAAAGGAAGCACATATCCTACTTACATTATATGTATTTTACTACTTAGGAGCACTGAAAATATATACTAATCTACAATTATCAATCATATTATAATTATACCCTACAATTTGTACTACTCTACATTTGAGCAATGTTTATGAATTTTTTGCGGTGCTTTGTTACTAACCTGATGCAATTTACTTATCAATCTACAGTTTTGCAGAACCATCCACCATAACTATGGCTCCTGCTTTGCATGAAGGTCAAATTATCTCATAGACAGCGCCCCCCAATCTGTTCTCGTACTTGCCCTCGCTAGTGAGTGAATAATTTTGGAGACTTACATTGGTCTACGAAAAAAGGAATCGCCTCTACTCACTGCTCGTGCACACTTATACTTTGCTATAGTGGAATGTTGTAACTTTTTGAAGCAAGAGGGACAAGTGAAACTAATGGCGAAATTGAAGGCAGTTTGGGAAATTAGGCGGCCTTCTTTCAAAAATCCACTCTTTCCTCTCAACTTCCGGCCAGGTTCGAATAATTTTCCTTTTCTTCACGTATTTCTTGTCAAGGTCGCATTGCTCTCGGGTTGTCTGGGTTTGGATGACTTCCTGACCGATGAGATTTATGGAGTAATGTCAGTGAGACTCACTGACATTACTCCATCTATAACGTCTATAATAACGCTGCACTCTTGTGGCCTCAAGTCTCCGTCAAGTCCCGTGAACTTTTGGGTCCCTCTGTTAATATCGCCTATCATGCTCATATTTTGTAGTGAAGCATCAGAGCAGTTTAAATGCAATGCTGTAGAAATGGGGCAGATTACGAAAATGGGGCAGATTTGTGCTTTTGTAATGGAAAATAAATTACAAAATGCTTCATTTTAAGGATATATAAGACGAAAATTACGTAGATCTTGTAGGGCATCAGTAGAAGGTAATTTTTTTGTTTTAGGACAGGTGAGGAATATGGCTTTGCTGGGTATTACTGCTCAAGAGGGAAAAGAGTGAGGAAATATGACGAAATAGTGCCAGAAATTTGACGAATTCAGGCGCAAAATATTAGTTAGTGACCAATTTGATTAAAATAGAAGGAAATAAATGCATTTCAGTAATAATGCACGTGAACACGAGATGAAGACAATATTAATAGTAAAAGAAAAGATACACACGAATGTCAGGAATCTGTGAGCGAAGTTCTAGAGCGTTTTGTATTCAGAGGGTCGCGGAGCCTATTGGAGGAAGTCAAAATGTAATTCTTGCGTAAGCGCTAAAACAAAGATGCATTTGCAGGAAAAGCTCGTCCCATCGTCCCATTAGAGTATTACGAAGAATGTATGGATTGGAAACACGTAATAAATTTTATAATGGTGCTTCATTACAATGGAGTGAATTTTCAGCCCATGATGTGAGTAAATAATATTATTTATATCATCAGGTCACGAACCCCTAATTGTGAACAACCAGTGAGTAGCAAATTCATGCAACAGGTCCTTTGTCTCAGGCATACAGTCTTGATTTCAGTTTCAACGCCTGGTAAATTATTTATACAAAGTTAAAGATGAGATAAATAATAAATTTTAAATTTTAAGGATTTAATTTACCATTATTGAACAATTAAAAAAATAATTTAGTTCATTTTCAACGATGTGAACTGTTGTTTGAGAAAATTAACAGGAGTCAGTAACTACTACTAAAAAATGAAAATTAAATTCTCGTTTAAATTTTTGTGTTTTATTATCGCAATAATTGTATTTTATGCTATGTTGTGTTTTTAAATTAAATTTTCAATTTATTCATTTTCATATTCGCTAAAGCAGTCTCAGAGAAAGAAATAGTAATTCGTGATAATAAAATTCATTTTTCGGGAGATAGGAAATCGAGAGAGGTACCTGCTCTTGTGCTCAAGAAGATGCTGTTGGCAAAAGATGATACAGGCAATTCGAAGAAATTTCACACGCAACTTCTTTTGTTTCGCCTCGATAGGTATTTGCCCAACACACGCATTCAGTCAAACTTCAAACTACGAAAATTTCATATTCTCACAATGTACAGTATCCGGCATAATTAGCTCCCAACCACTTCAATGAATATCAGCCAACTGTTGCATTTTAAGCTTCCGCGAACACGCCATCCTCAGGGAGCTGGCCAAATGCAGAAGATGATCTTACGGAAATTAATCAGGTTGTCAACAGAGGGGAACCGCCGGCATCATCAGCAGTAGCAATGACAGTCCCAGCAATGACAATCCCAGGAGCACGATTTCGTTTTCATCAACGGCGAAGCGAGCTAAATTGAAAGAAATGGCGAATGAAAGAAATGGCGTTCAAAATTCTACAAGAAAGTTAATGATTGTTAGGAGGAATTTAGGCGCTTGTCTAGGGGTCACATATAAGTTAAGTTTTTTCATTACATCAAAGTTATTCTTCCATCTACAACTCTCCCGCTTACTTTGAATAAAATAAATAAAAATCTCTGTTTTTCATCTTTGCCATGTTGATGAAAATCATGCAGTATAGGACTTTCAATCTATGTTTCATTTCCGTCTTTCAGTAAATCATTTTTAATTTTCTAATCTCTCCTTTCTTAATCGAGAGTTTAAATCATTTCTCTGTCCGTTGAATCTCCTTACATTGAAGGGAGGGTTGCCTCAAAGGTGACGTGGCATATGCAATAAAATACGTCCTACGATGTGTCTTGAAAGGGTTTCCTACTTGTCCTCCAATTCCCCATATCCAGGTATCATTTATGATTACTTCCTCGGTTACAGAGGTTATTGTAGTATCACCGGAACTTACAAATTACCTTTATTTCCAGTGATTCACTCAACTCAGAGTAAGTCCCTCATTGTCCGCTATATAACCATATGTTCTAAAGAAATTTCATGTAACTATTTCGATTTGGCCTTCGGCTTCGTTCGTGGATTTTTTACGATTGTGTGCGCTACACGTTTCTGTCCCAATCATTATCTTCCATGTTACGTTCATCGTTGTCTTTTCTCTTTTTTTGCCGCTGGCTCAATAATGGGCGAATTTGTAAAGTCATCCACCACAATGTTTGTAATTTTCCATATTAGGGATCAAAAATAACTTGTTGTCCCGCCATGCTTACCGCCCCCGCCAACTTCGATCTGCAGTATGTTGTTATTCTGGCCAGATGAGAGTTTCAATTGGATTTCGTTCCAAAACTCAGACTACGGAGTCCCTTCTTCGGTTACTGAATCACTGCGCCGAATCATAACGCCGCCCTCTAACAGTGGGCCAAAATAGTGTTCGCAACTTTTCAAAAATTGCATTTTTATATGTGAAACGTATTCTAATACGTTTTTGAAATTTCAATCTTCAAATGAAGAAAGAAAAAATTAAGCCAAGGAAGAAATACACCTAAACTAAGCATGTACTGTAAATCGTTCAATTGCATAGGGGACATAATTGAAATATCTCTAATTCCTTTGATTGCGTAGCAACAGCTCGTCAAAAAGCCTGGGAAATGCTTCTTGTAAAATTTCTTAAATCTTCCAGATCAGTTTTCCATAGTTACGGACACTCAACTATGGTACTTTTACATTGAACAACAGCCTCTGCCGAATTTGCATTTCCCAGAATTCTCAGGATGCTGGAAGCCAAATGACACAGTATTCCAGTAAAGAGTATGATCATTGAACAGAACAGGGATGACATTGGACGGGGAATAGCCAAGAAGCTTTACATTTCTACCAGCTCTAAACCCACCATTACCATGAAATTGAAGCCTGAGGGAACAGCTGTGAATGAAGTTAAATCACGGTGTTTGTGTAAGTTATCGCAACAAGATCACTCCAAGCTTTTCGTTACGGTAAAGAAGAACTGAAAGAGAGTCTCTCAACCCCGTTCCCTGAGTTTCATAGTCAAATGTTTGATGTACAAAAATGCTTCTTGTTTTTGTATAATTAAATAACGTTTTTCTTTCGACTTTTCATCAGCTGAAGGTTGAAGTCTGGAAGATTTGTAAGAATTTACTTTTGATTGAAAATGTAATTTTTCAGTACGTTCCAAACTTTTTTCAACCTATTGTGCTAGTCGCAAATTTAGGACGTTTTAATCGTGTGTACGTTTTATTAATCAATGAACGAATCTAGCGATTTTCTAAGTTTTTCTTTATTTGTCGTGATTTACAAAATGTACCACAAATACAGTGATTTAACCCAGTGGTCAAATTAATTTTTAATACTTTGTTTTTTGAGATGTGTTAAGGGAGACGTCTAGGCAGAATCCGGAAAATTCCTGGATTTTTTTATTGCTTTTCTCGCTAGAGATAAGCTTACTTCACAAGCTGTCAAATTTTCAGAACGATCTGAGCATCGTAAGTGGGGGGAATGAGGTTGGTAAGGAGAGGAGGGGTCCAGCCAGCAACCAGCGCCGACCAGCAAGTGCATGTGCCACGCCCCTGAAAGTTTTTTTTTGTGGTTTTTATTGCTCTATTCAATACAGAAGTCCTTAGTTTATAAGCTATGGAAGGTTCAGAACGTTCTGTGCCTCGAGAGAGTGAGAAACGAGGGGGGAAGGGGGTGGATTAGAATACAGCTGCTAGAACCGCACAGTCGCGTTACCGCATTAGACACAAACCAGAAATATCTGGATTTTGTTTTATTGGTCTATTCGACACAGAATTCCTTCGTTTACAATTTAGCTACGCTACACAACGTTCTTTGCTCCGTAAGAGGAGGGGGAAAGTAAGGGGGGAAAGGGAGGAGCGCGTCGAGGAGGACGCCGCAGCGGGCGCTCCTGGAGCGGTGATACGTATTCATGATTTCAGGTCCATCCGTATCTATGATACCTGTGGTACCAGTCCCTTCAAGAAACAATAAAAAACTTACAAGAAAAGATATTCATATGTTCAGATAGCTTTCAGAACGTCAACCGCGTCAATTTTTTCAAGCAATATAGCCTGCAAATGGAAAAAATTAAAAATTGTAGAAAAATGCGTTTCCAGAACAGTTGAAGGTGAAATGTTCAAAAGCTATCTCCTCCAAAAGTTTTGATCGTAAAGCAATGATTAAATTCTTATCGATTGCGCGAGGAGTTGCTGCATGGCTGGACGTGGGTTCGTTTTGAAATTCACAGTAATTTTTTATTTGAAGTGAAAAATCTACGGAAAAATGCATGACTTTTAAAAAACATTTGGAATATCTTTAAAAAAGTTTTTGTGAATTTCGAAACGAACCCACGTCCAGCCATGCAGCAACTCTTTATGCATTCAATGAGACCAAAATCATTTCTTTACAATGATAACTGTCGGAGGAGATAACTTTTGAAAATACCCTATTTTTCATTCATTTTCATCCATTTTCTCCGTAATTATTTCGAAAATGGGAAAAAAGTCTGGATGACAACTCCTATTTATTTTCAAGAAACATCCGTATGGCAAATGTCATTGATCTAGATCCCATACAACAAACGTGACAGCCCTTTTCTTGAGTCTGCTTAGACGTCTACTTTAAAAATGAGTATAGTTTTCGTCGCGATATTTGCTCCTATCTATTGAAAAAACAATTTGATTTAGCTTCACGCAGGCAGTTTTACGTGTTTAGTGCAAGGCCATTTCACCATTGCCTTTTTAGTCCTTAGCAGCTTTGGTTCCTATATTAACATCAAATTATTGAAACAATGGAACGAGTTCTAGGTGTTCATATTCATTCAGACTGATTATTCTGTTTTTTGCCATGGGTACTTGAAGACGCGTTTGTCTGACGCGGTATGTAAAATCTGTTGAAACTTGTTAATCGTAGTCCATCCATGTCCTGCTCAGGAGAGACAAGAGGTAACCTACATATTTACAGACTTGTCTCTGGTAAACTACCTGCACAGCGCAGGCAAGGAAAGATGGATCGATAAGTCTTTGAGCAATGTTCTCGTTCATCTCTGTTGTGACAATCAACCTGAAAAAGGTGAATCTGAGTTCATCGCACCGCATTGCTAATCATCAGTCTTAAGCTGCTTGATCCTTGTGGTTTTTAGCGAACCGAACCCATTTCCTTCGTTTTTTTCACAGTGACATGTAATTGTTCCACAACTGAATCTTATCCCACAACTGAAATAGCCCAAATGCTTCGGTTCAAGAAGCATATAGCTTCAAATATTTGTTGATGACATTTATTGTCCATGTGTACGACCTTTTTGAGTCGAATTACCGCCTACGGGAGAATTTCATTCCAACAGCAATTGAAAAACTTTTTGTACTGAGTGAACTTCAAAAATTTTCAACTGAAATTCCGGGAAATTCCTTAATTGCATTTCTATTAAGCGTATCGGTTGCGCCTCTACATGACATGACTGAAATTTGCCTTGCCTAAAATGGAGTATTGCCATGCGTGATTACACAGTCTTACTTTTTCACCTGGACATTAATGGTTTTATCTTCCTAAAGGATAACCTTTTTCTTTAAACTACTCTAACGTCGTATAGGCTCTGGCAAAAAAAGGTAGATTGGGTATATTGTGAACTAAACTAATGCTTGCTGTAGCAGCATGGCTAAAACTATTTAAAACAAACTCTATATATCAGCTGTCTCTTTCAGTCGTAAGGCACCTCTTCGTCTACGACTCGATTCGAAAAGACGAATGTGCCATTCGGCTTCCCAACTGTTGCTTTACTCTATAATAAAGTCATGATTTTATTTTCGTACGTTTGTGGGGGCAGTTTCAAATTCAATTTCCCTATCTTGCCCTTCAATTCCGTCCGTTGAACTGCATGGGTGTCCCTCATGACTCGCTTTGAAGTTGTCCCCTCACCAGAGCTGAATATCCGGCCCCAATCGATGACGTCTTCCTTGAGGCTTCTGCACAATCACATCTTCACATTGTTTGTGCAATGGAATTCAAGGAGGAAGAGGAGTTTCGAAGATGGTGGAAGTTATCGTTTGCAATTTTCACAGTGAAAGTGACAGTACTTCACAGACTTCTCAATACAGTTCTTATTTCCTATTAAAATTTAGGAGTGCGGGAAAATATGTACGGAAAAATCATTTTACATAATGATGAGCCGAATTGAACTGTCCACTTATTGACCAAATTATCTCAACATGACGGCTTAAATTATAAAAAATGGAATTCTATTAGTGATGATATTTTCTGATGTACAGTGCAAAGCACTTTATCAGTTAATGGCAAAGGCTCTACGCTCGTTTCCTGAAGTTATGCGTATTAAATCTAATTTAAAGTTTGTTCAGTGTTGTATGATACTGTACATTCTGAATGCTGTCAATCGATCGTTTCCTAGTTTAGCGTACGAAAAGCTATTGACTCCCTGCTGCATTACAGAAGCAACTTTTCGCTAATAAAAGCCAATAATCGCTTAGTGCAGTTAGGTGCGGCTCAGTGAAGTTCACTCACAAAATTAAACGCAGTGGCGCGAGTGACCACGGTACAAAGAAGCTGAAGTCAAAGTGGACATCGTGTTTGCGTTGCTGCAAAGCCAGAGAAACGTCACTCTACTGACAATGGAATGTAATTGCGCCTATTTTTAAAAGAGGGTTAAAGGCATATGAAGTATAAATGGCCGACATGAGCAAACACGATGAAATTTGCAAGTTTCGCCCATCATGCTCTAATGAACCTTCGATGCCACGTTTGTTAAGATTTTCGCGGCTGTTTAGGTGCACAAAAAGTCATCCAAAAACGTATTAACTTATCCAAACTGTTTTGTAACTACCTCACATGAACATTAAAAAATTGAGCACTGAAGATAAAATTGAATGATGGATTCAAATGATTAATATTATTTACTTTTAGTAAGCCCTAAATTCAAACCAACAATATTAAAACCGACCAAACACATTGACTCGTTGTCGGAAATTAACACACGCTTTTAAGTTACGAGTAGATTACAGAAAGATTGCCACAAAGGAAGAAAAAACCATTAGTCTTATCGCAAACACTTTTGTGGAGTGGTACGATGTTAGGTAATTCGAGAGCCTATTGACTTCGACCTTTAAATACAGGGTGTTTCAAAAATACACGGCATAATTTCAGGTATGTATTTCCCACATGTAGACAATCAAAATAGTTCATTACAACATATGTCCGGAAATGCTTCATTTCCGAGTTATGGCCTTCACAACA
>JACJUY010000934.1:94301-129726 GCA_014220935.1 Platorchestia sp. MABIK
GTTGTGAAGGCCATAACTCGGAAATGAAGCATTTCCGGACATATGTTGTAATGAACTATTTTGATTGTCTACATGTGGGAAATACATACCTGAAATTATGCCGTGTATTTTTGAAACACCCTGTATATCTATGTCCTTGCTGCACGCACTTGAAGTTCTCTACACCGTTATGGAGTGCCTTTCGGATTTTCGACTTTATTTTTTCATGAATTGACTGGTGGAGTAAAAACCGTATATGAGTTTTCTTTTAAGAAAATTCAAAAGTGATAAAGTGAACCCTAGTATGCTGGCGATGGTTAGCTCAGGTAGGAGCTCATCAAAATGAGCTCCTAAACATGATATGAGACAAAAGTGATCGAAAAATTTCATCAGCCACTTTAATGATGGTGCCTAGTCAGTCAAGATTATTTTTTGAAAGTTTAAAATCTCCCTCCATTACAATTGCTTTCTGAGCGCTAATTTTTTCATTAACTGATTTTCCTCTTCATTTCAACAGGTCCGCGCAGTAGGACAACCCGACTGGTGCGTTTGTGCTACGCAGAGCAGAAGATCGTGTCGATGGGGCAACAATTTGACGAGCGAAGGTTGTTCATTCTGAAGAAATTTAGATTTGAATTTCACCTACTTTTAGAAGAGGTGTTGATACAGAAAATCGGAAGAACATGCATGAGCCAGAGCTTTAAAATTTTCTTATATTTTTGTTCATGAAAATTTTACTACAACCCCAAAATTGTATTTTATGTACCGCAATGACCGTTGGCTACAGCATTACTGTACGGAGTTCCAATTTTCGAGGAAAAAGAACCTAACTCACAAGATGAAATTGTAACTTGTGAGTATTTGTGTACCGCAAAAATTAAATTTCGTTACGTTTGTGAACAATAAAATATACAAGTAAATTGTAATATTCTGCTTAACAGTTCCTAGTAATATCTCCAGTTATCATATAAGGGAATCAATTCCGAGTGCCAACACAAAATATCCAAAGAGGAGTAATAATATTTCAAACGATTTGATGAAATGTTTCGCGTCACTTGACAATTACCATTACTGTCTGTTGTTCGTCAGAATAGTTTCCAGTTGTCTCGTGTTATGACAGAAATTTTAGGAACATCGGAAGAGATCATCTCCTATTCTCCAAGGTTCATGCACGTGTAGTTTGAAGCGTGCTATTTCTCACTGTCTTTTGAGGTTACTCAAAGACTTATTGTTGGTTTCCAGGTATTGACCTTTTTTACGCGCTCGAGCTGCAGAACACGCAATAATGTTGGCTAAGACACTTAGTCGTTGCAGTCGATTGTTTTTGAGTCACGGTTTTGGTGAGTACCTGAGATATTCCAATCTTAAGCCATATTTTATTCTCGAGCCATACGGATGAGTACATAAAATAGTTATTAATTCGTCTTTTTCTGATGAATTCGTTGTTTTTGTCATGCTTTCATTTTACCTGCTCCAACTGAAGAGGAGTTATTCCAAAACAGGAGGCTGCCTGGACAATGCGTTTTGTTGGTACCGCTGAGAGAGGGTCTCGCCAAACAATACTACCGTAATTAATGTTAAAAACAAAACCTCCAAACTCTTCTATAATCGGAAATAACTAAAATGAAACCTTTTTTCGATGAAAAAATTAATGAACTCTGTCACTAATTAGGCGGTATTACTTTTTTCGCAACTTTGCCAATGTTGGGCGTGAGTTATTCCAAAAAAGTTAGCGACCGGAATTGTCATCGAAGGCTGGCGTTCAGACAGCCGTCAGCTGCCCACCTGCTCGTAAGCTTTTTGCAGCTCTTATTGAGCTGATTTTTTTATCTGTGGGGTTTAATATTTATGGTGCGTCGTTGAAAACAGGAATTTGTGACTCACCCGTCTGGGCTACTTGGAGCACACCCTGGCAATCGTCACCCTCACTGCCTGCTGATTTCCCCCCACATTTGTCATCAAAACAGAGAAGCCAGTAAATTACCGAACAAATTCTCTTCTCCAAATTTCGGTGACTGTTTCTCCGCATGATGTTTAGCATATTTTTGGTAGTCCTGAAACTAAATCTGAAATAGATAATTCTGTTTTCATTAGTGAAAACTGTGTGGAAATTATAATGGCCATTAAACAATTTTGAAATCCTGAATTTAAAACCACAAGTCCACCACTCCAAGTCTTCAGCCCCAAGTCGACAACCCCGAGTCAACCAGGAGGCAAAAGACACAAGTTAATATTTTGAAATTAATTATCTGCTGCAAATTTCCACTCGAGAATATTCTTTTGTATTGTATTTTGATTTGCGGTTTCAATGTTCAAATGGGTCGTTATTGTTGCTCTCGGTTGGATGGTGAAATTAGGAGTGATAATCATAATTTCTTTCCCAGAGATTTCAATGAGCATTCAATTATGACGCTAGCTCCTACTTGTCTCGTTGGTCAGAGTGTATTTTACCAAAACGCGTAACTTCATTTCATGGTCCCGACCCGTTGCAAGTGTGCTGCTGTCAACGAGTATACTCAGTCAAGAGATGGTTGAGGGCTCCACCGAACGTATAGCTAGCCTTCCTGGAGAGCGCTCTTTAACGGTGGTCCCTGAAACAAGTGACTGACTTGGACAACAGTTTTTCGTAGCCTGTCCTCAATCAGTTCTCACTATTTATTAGTTTGTGTGGAGGAACTGAAAGATTCTGTTAGGTTTGCTCAGCTTTTAATAAACCTTTGGAACTTCTATCTTTCGTGTTCACTTTAAATTTAACACCTTCTTTGCTATATCTTCTTTGTCTTTTCATCCTCTTCCTTCTTGATTTGCTGCTTCAATGAACAGAGTATTCTGAGTAGGAACACACCCTGTGCACTAATTCCCCGGTTTTAACAGCTCTCACTAAATGTTTTTTTTCTTCACTCTCGTGAGATCTCGTTAGTTGTGGCTATAGAGTTTCCAGCTAACATAATAAATATCAGAGAAAATAATTATTCATCAATTTAATATCCTGTATATTGTTAGCATAAGATGAGAATAACGAAAATAGGATCAGAATTAGTCTGTTAGAAATATTCCTCGGAAGTACGGTTCGTCGCAGTTCGCCAAGAAAATTGGAAACGACAGCAAACAACATTGCGAGCGCGAATGTACCAACACAACTGCAATATAAGAGAAAATACCACTAAATTGACGATCTTATAATATACCTAGTTTTATTTAGCATTGAAAGTATAACATCAGAATAAACATTAGATTTGAACCCGAAACTCTTGCCAAAAAGAATGAAAACGAAGGATCAAACTTTATTTTCTTCGCGCTTCTTTGAAAACGATGATATTTAAAAGAGCCAGTAATTTACACGGATTCAGCAGAAAAGTAATTATTTTAAGATTGATTCTTCCTCAGGAAGAGTAAACCATTTTACTTTAAAGAAGTCAGCGAGTAGGCCACATTACATCATTTTCATTTATGGCGCAAAATTTGTCATGTACTCAACGTTATTTTATGCTCAAGAAGAGCACTAAGGACTTGAGTGTTTTAAGGGGACCGATTCACTTCTGGAGGAACTTTTTCACTATTAGACAGATTAATCTGAAAATTGCACTGCACATGTAAATTTGAATTTGAAACATTTTTGCGCCCCAACATGTTTCGAATTTTTGCATAGTAAGCAATTTATTCTAAAACGAATGATTTTAGGGGGTATATTAAAAACGCTTTGGAAGCAAAACTAATTTATTTTACAAGTTTCTTTTAGTGTCATCGCACTCAGAAAACAATATTATACGATCTGTGCTTTAGAAAATTCCAATTTATTGTTACTGACATTTTAAGAATTT
This sequence comes from Platorchestia sp. MABIK, assembly GCA_014220935.1. Taxonomy (NCBI): domain Eukaryota; kingdom Metazoa; phylum Arthropoda; class Malacostraca; order Amphipoda; family Talitridae; genus Platorchestia; species Platorchestia sp. MABIK. The sequence continues at coordinate 98,102 of JACJUY010000934.1, forward strand.
AAAAACATAATCTAAAACAAATTAATATTTTACAACATAAAAAATTATAAAAAATGACGAAAACTATTTGAAAATGTGGTAACACGTATTACAGTAAATGTAATTACCAATAAAATGCTCCCTACACTAAATCGCTACGTCAATAAACATGAGCTGCAAAGGCCGTAGAAATTTCGACACTTATATTATTCATGTGACTCAATTGAATGAAAATATCGACCTATAGCATATACTTACGTTTTCCAAAAACATAAGTAGGAAATGTTAACGCAACATTTGACAGAACAGTCAATTACCAATAGAGTGCGCTTTGAACCCAGTCGCTACGTCAATGGTCGAAGATATGCTAAATAGAAATTTACAATTCATCACCTACATATCATAATAAAAACTATTGTGCAAATATAAAAGTGAAATATTGGTTTTGTTTTCCCTGTTTGGGAAATTTATCTGAAAATTGCATTATATGGGTAAAGTGAGATTTTACGTTTTTCACTACAATATTTTCTCAAATTTTTGCAAAGAATAAGAGTTATTCTAAAAAGAAAAGTTTTATGAGGCACTTTTCAAAACGTATTGGAAGCCAAATAAATTAATTTTTAAAGGTTGCTTTTAGTGTCTTTGCACTCAGAAAATAATATTCTACGATCTCTATCTTTCAATTTAAATTTATTGCTACTGACATTTTAGAAATTTTTGAAAAGAAAAACGAAGAAAAAATCAATTTCTTACGATATAAAAAATATAAAACCGATATTGAAAATACAGTAATACAGATATGAGTTCATGTAAGCACGAATAAAATGAACCAAAACTCAACGCTAAGTCAATAAACATGAGCTGCAAAGGCCCAAGAAAAGTGACAAAAAATCCGCAGTAGAGAGCACGAGGAAAAAAGTCGCGTTACTTCCCACCTCGACAGCTGGTGAGTAACTGATGGGACAGATGGGTCCAGGGCTCCAGTCAACTTTTTCCAAAATCCCCAGACTGACCCCTGAAATTTCCCCAGATCGTAAAAATATTTCCCTAATGTTATTATAAGTAATAAATATGAAATTTATGCTTAACTTTTATACATTTTTAGGTTTATTCTTCATTTTCGTCATTAATGTCAGCATGAAAGCCAAGAGACTTTGATTCTTTCAGTCGTTTCAATCGGTGTTGGTATCTTTCAGTCATTTCAATCGGTATTGGTATCTTTCAGTCGTTTCAATCGGTGTTGGTGTGCTCGCAGTGGTACAGTGGTTAAAAGATCGGCCTTGCATGTTGGAGACGAGGGTTCGTATCCCGGCACTGTCGCGGCGATTTTCCCCGTTGGGTATAAGGGACAGCTCAAGCACAATACCCCACTCAACCCAGGTGTCGGAAATGGGTACCGGCTTCACGGGGGAACCGTCATGGTGTCCTATATATAGTGTTAGTTATAAGACATTTGAAAAACCAATGTTTAAGATCATATGTATCAGGCTTGATTGGAAATAAAGCATCCTAAGATGCCGATGTTTGTTTTGATAGGCGGCTCCACTTAATTCTTGGTCAGCTTCTAAACTTTTTACTGGATCCCACGTAGCACACTTTGCATTAGTTCTTGCTAATCATTGCTTGGAAAGGAAGCGGTCTTTGGCAGTTTCTGATTTTAATGAATTATTAATTTTATATTTATTCAGCTAAGTTGAGGAAATATTTTTTCAACAGATGCAGACGAAAGCGTAAGCAAGTGAGACAAGTCATAAAATATAAAAGAATACCAAATTTAGGGTCGCCCAAGCCAGCTTTCAATTCACCTAATGATTTCCAATACTGGGGAATTGTGCATTCCTTACCCATAGGTCAGCTGCAATTAGGTGAAAACTTCTCCACTCGTCGTCTATCTTATGTAGTTGAGCTTTATCAATAAGCGAGGGGATGTGCCACTTGGTCATCATCGTTAGGTGCTTTCTGTTTGATAAATTGTGCACTGTTCAACTTTCGATTTGGTAAGTTTAATAAGTTTTCTTATGCTTTTCGGATTCCTTGTGTTTTTGTGAGGTAGACTTGCTCGCACTTTCGAACATGAAATTGCAACATTTACGACCGACGCAGTTTCCATCTTTATCTTTCTGTAGCCAGTCTTTGAATTCGGAAAATGTTTGACTGTACTACTTTTTTAGGTGGTTCCATGGTGTTTAACTACAGGCTGATAATGCAATAAGGACAAAGTAACACCGCTACCGATAGCGCTAGTACCACAGTTAGCACCTCAGCAGTAATAAATGAGTGACTGAGCCAGGCGCTCCATGAGGCGCCTTAATTGCGCCACTGCGCGCTTCATTCAGATCCCGTACAAACGTCTATTATTCTACCATGATGCATTCGCAAAGCTGACTAAGGCCCCTTGTCCTGATAATTTGAATGATTTCTACATCGAATTGTAGTAAATTCAATTGGTACTCTACCTGTATGCTAGCAGCAAATACTAATTTAAGCAATTTTCGTTTTCACATACAGTATATTGTATAAATACCCCAAATTCCCTAAATTCTTAGCCGTTTTGTTTCGAATTCCCCAAATCCCTAGACAGTGTCCGAATTCCCAAGATATGGGGGAATTTCCCAAGGTGTGGCAGCCCTGGATGGGTCTTCTCGAGTCCAGTGTTGCCAACTCCACTGGACAAAAAACCGCCAGAAAATTCTAAAAAAAAAACGCTAGAAGCCGCTAGATATTGGTTTCATTCCGCTAAAATTCCCGCTAGACATTTTAGACGTTTGTTAAGAAGAACGAAGTTTATACACATTGTTTTAGGTGAGCATATCTTTGTTATAATATATTAGATGAATTATTAGCCTGAAACCTACCGTTTTCATTCATCATGTTCAGATTCCAAATCAGTCCTGAAACTCGGGATTTGGTCTATTGAAGAACTTTGATATGCTTCTGAAGTTTCAATTTTTTGAAGAACACTTCTTGGTTCTTGATAAGTAGAAGCTACTAATTTGATAAGAAGATAAATTCATCAAAAAGTATTTCTCCTTTGATTTTGTTACTTGGAAATACGATTTTAATTCAATCCATTGTACGAAAATTTAACGAACTGCACATTCGATCGGGAGCCACCTTGTCTGACCGTTTGCTGGGATTTTAATACGAGATTTTGCATCAGTAATTTACACGTACAGTTTTTGTATATTTGTCTTGATGATGACACAGAAAACCACTTGTATGTTGCAGACAAAAGAAATTCCAAACTTAGAGGTAGAAATTCAGATACTGCATGAGATATAGCAAGCTGCTATGAATGACGCACACATCTAAACATTATTAGCGAAGGAATTTCATTTTACAGCTTTTGATATGCTCAATTGGTTACACCTATCTTGACACTGGCATTGTCAATGCCTATTGCTACGAGTTTGCCAATATCAAGCATTTTACTTTTCAACTCACATTTTAGTGCATCCACATTAGACTGGGCATTAAAAGTTTCCAATTTAACAAGATTTAGGTAAATTGAAAGAACTTTGTTGATTTTTTACTGATACATAATGCCAATACAAAGCATTTCATGAATAGTTGTCATTTGACTCGTCTAGGAGTAGACTGCACTTGCCCTCACCATCAGCCAGTAAATCATTCTGAAAATAAGGACTCTAAAGTTTTGATAATCACTGAGCATTTTATTCTGTGCATCTTTAATTGGGACGTTATCTCACTGCCATCGATTGTGAACTTCAACATATGTCAGATGTTCACAATTTACAATGGCGGAATGGCAAGTTAAATAAAATGCAAGATTGCCTTCCAGTAATGTAGTTCCATTACATTTCTGGACAATAAACCGAGTTGGATCAGTCGCTGGAGCACCACTGTTGTGAACATGTTTCTTAGTTTTACTGTGGCTAATTAAGTCACTATATTTTTTTTGCATAGGCTACAGTGCCCCTTTGACAAGTCACCATTCGCTAATTTAATCCAGTCTTTGAAAGTTTGAAGCCATCACATATCAACCACTCACTTTGAAATTTCTGGTCGTACTGCTTAATTTTCGATCTAATTGGTGAATGTTCTTTTTCTATTATTCAGAGACTGCACGAGTCTTTATTACGAACAGGCAAAACAACGTATCGACACTCGAGCGGTTGCCCGAGGCTGGTGACTGCGGTATCGGGTAACAGCGAGCGGTTGCAGTGGTTGCTCAACTTTGAACGCGTACCAAACGAGAAAAAATCTGGATTGAACTAGCGCGCTCAGCCGAACTGAATGTGAAAGCTTTCCGTGGTTTATAACACAAATAAATTTTATATAACATATAAAATCTCCAATAGAAATACCGATAGAAAAAAGCTAGAAACTATAAAAAATACGCTAGATTTCCCGTTAACCGCTAGATGCCACTTACATCCCGCTAGATGCATCATAAAACCGCTAGATCTAGCGAGAAAACCGCTAGATTGGCAACACTGCTCGAGTCATGAGCTCTGATTGGCTAATTGCTAAATAGTTTTGACCTGCAAAAACGTCGCTTTTATCAGTGCTTCACTTTCGTCAGTTCATTCACTGGCTGATTGTTGGCTAATAATGGAGCTCTCCGTCGCAGCGCGGCCAATAACTACGCAACTTCGACGATCGACATACCCCGAACAATTTTATCTAGAAGCATGAAATTTAAAATGAAGCACATGAAAGACGCTGCACACGTATTCGAACAACAAAATGGATTTTCTTCAAAAAATGTGAGAGATTCCTCTTAAGAGGTGTCAGTCCAGTGAAAGCAGAGAAACAACATTAAAATAGGAATTGCGAAACGTTATGCGATTGATAGGATTAAAAATTGCCCTAATCTAATTAAGCAGTTTAATTTAAGGTTCAAGGATAAAAACGGAGAAAGTTAATTCTCCATGGGTTCGGTTTAGGTTAATTGTTACAACTTCATCAGGGCAAAACCCTGATGGCCGTCTACCTGACGGTAACCAGAACTGTTAACTGGACTGGACTGAAGCTCAAACATTCATTAACTATAAATAATGAAAATGAATAAATAACGGCACTGTGAATTTACAAGTGAAAAAACATAAAAGAGATCCATACCTGAGGGGCACAACGGCGTTTGGTGCCGAGTTCTGCCGGACCTTGTTGATGTAAAACTGTTCCGAAGTAAAAAACTAGGAGACTGAGACGTCTTCAAGTACCGTTCTAAATTTTCTTATAATATTGTATACTCTTCTAACTAAATGTAGTCTAGCATTTGTTCACGAGACTCAATTGAATCCTTGAGTAAATACTTGACTCTATGTCAGCTGGATAGACTGTTTATTTTTTTCTATGTTTCATTGATGAGCTACGCAGCAAATTGAATCAGAGAGAAAAGAAACAGAAAAGAAAAAAATTCGTTTACTTCATTGAAACCTAAACCTTTTCTCAATACCTTTCCTGTTAGACGCACTTCAGTTTAACTGATTTAATCTTGCTTTATAACTTTCGTTCCCCCAAACGTTTAACAACCCTAAGTGGCAATATTAGCTCACATTTGTTCCCTGTTCACTATTTTTTAACTTCCTCGTTCTTTTTTTGTTCGTTTCCCAAACTTGCAGGGGAAAAGAAGTTCTAGATTTTAATGTTTCTGGTCTAGCAGAACGCCGGTTGCTCTTGTGTCTTCCTGTCAATGATCTGCACTCGTATGATTTAAAATCTACAAACATGCAGAATTAACTGCATAGTCCTAGTAATTTTAGTATTCAGATGCGTAACTGATTAACTCCAATTTCTATCGTTTTTCCTCTTACATTTGAATTGTCTTTCGTTGTTCGTAGCTATTGCCGTTACAGTATCATGCAGTACCATCCTGAAAGTAGTGTCTGTTATCATCACGATCTGTAGGGGCCTGCACCGCCGCTCTGTTCCGGAAAGCCCTCTGGCTCCCCCCATGTAGGACCGACTCAAGCGGGCGTTTTCCGACTGAAAGTCATGCTGTTAGGACACTTGTTTGTGTGACCTGGCAGGATAAAAAATTTAAAACATGCAAGTAATCGGCCCCTATTTTTCTGTATGAATTGTTAGGCTTAGTGAGGCTTGCTGGCTGATTTATTTTAGTGTGCTATAGCGCCTATTAGATTTCAGCTAGATTTAAAACAGTTAATAGATTACTTAATTTATATTCCTAATATAACAGGTGTAACGTAGGAAATAATTTATGGCACGGCAGTTTCCGCACTTCTTGATGTCCGACTGTAGCTGGAAAGTGTACTGTACCGTGCGTTGATTTCAATAAGTTGATTTTTCTATGTCCTCCTATCTTACACTTCAATCGGCGTCAGCTGCGCATTTCTCAACTATTTATTCCGCCAGACCTCGTGAATTTTCATGAGCACAATAGATACTCACCAGCTGGAGGCGCTCGGCTTCAACATGCTGCACTTACCGAACTCTGGATAGGCGGACATAAATCCTCTACCTGGGGATCTACTCCTCGAGGTGTTCTGCCTTGAGGTGAGGAAGCTTACCGGACTTGCAAAACTTACAGTTTCCGAACCCCTGCCATTTATATTAGGGAGATTTTCTATGATTTGATCCATTATTTTTTATTTCTATGAGCAATTTATCAATGGGTCGAATGTTTGATGGTCACTCGTCAAACAAATTACAATTAATTACTTTAATTCTGTTTATAGTATGATAAGAACCAGGCGTCTGTAACTTATTTTTTATCCTTTGCTTTCAGCGTCGAGATTCGAGGGTGTAGTGGCGAGCGGCTGGCCTGGGGCAGTGATGCGGCCACTATAGCGTAGCGTGTCCCCGACTCGTGCCGTTTCCCGCCTAGCTCAAGTTCCATCTCAAATTAAATTTATGCTGACTTGCTTGCTGAAAGCAGACTTTATATTGAAACAGCCCTTTTTCTTTCACCTAATCATTGCGATCCTATTTTATTTGCTATGTTCAATGGTTGAAAAATATAATTTTAATAAACTTATAAAACCAGAGAAATAAATGCAACTTACCTGTGGGGTTCGGCTCAGTTGTAATTTTTGACTGTCTTAGCATTCTTACATTAATCTGTTCAATGTTTACAATCGTTACAAAATAAGAGCGTAAGAAAAATATATTTAGTGAATTCGTGGAAATTATTTTTAACCTACACTTGACCCTGAAATTTGGATTATGTGGGCGAGCTACGTACGTGAAACTACACCGATTTCAGAGAAACTTTTGACTATGTTAACCGATAAATATCGTGAGTTGATAGACTTATGGTTTCAACCCTAGTCCTAAATTCTAAATGGATTCTCTACTGAGCATACTCAGCATAAGTAAGGAGAATCGAAGCACACGCCGCGAGTCCAAATCATGCAAGATTCTCGAGGTCGTAGACTCGTGCATAACAGCTTGTCGATTCTAATCGTTAGACTTAAAGATGAATAATCCTCTTCCTGATTTCGAAGCTTTTAATTTAGGGGAATGAAGAATAAAGCAAATACTAACGATATTGGCTGACATTTATAAAGTAAACAAAGTACAAATTCTCTTCCACGTTTCGCCTATCTTCACCATGGTGCCCTTTTATGTTGATTATTGGATATTTACTCATTTAGTTTAGTTACCCAGTAATTTTTTAACCATGGGAGCGAGCATTTAAAAAAATGTAAATAGGCAAATATTGTACATATTTGTGCAGTTCTTTTGGCACTCGGTCCACCCTCCTGTGCATTTTCAAATTTACTTCGGAACGCCAGATTGTAGAAAATGTTTTGAAAAATCGCTTGAGCTCACGCTGACGAAATGGCCGAAACATAAACTCAGCTACCGAAGACTTCAAAACATTTTCTCATCATTTGATGTCAATCTTGACATTTTCTTGACTGCTAGCAGGGGCGATGCAAATTTGAGCAACAAATTTGTAAATTTTGGATGGTCGACTTGGGGTTTAAATTTAAGAGTGCCAAATAATTGTTCTAATCGATGTTATAATTTCGATACAGTGGTCACTAATGAAAACAGTATTGTTTATTTCTGATTAAGTTTCAAAACTTTCCAAAATGAGCTACATATCTAACGCAGAAACGTTCATCGAAATTTGGAGGCAGAGAATACGTTCGGCATTGTACTGGCTTTGCTGTTTTGATGTCCTAGGTGGGAAAAAACAGCAAGCAGGGAGGATCGCAAATGCCAGGGTGTGCGATATAAGTAGATCCGACAGGTGAATGACAAATTCCGGTTTTTAACGTTGAGACATAAATTTCAAATATTTCAAGGGAAAATCAATGACAGCCACAATAAAAGCAAAGCTGATGAGCAGGCAGGCAGCCGTCTGAATCCCAGCCTCCGAATGCAATTGAGGTTTCAAACTTTTTCGAAAAAACTCGCACCCATCATTAAGGAAGTTATGAATAAAGTCAAGTCGTCGAACGAGCGACGGAGTTCATGAACTTTTATGCAAAGAGAAATTTTGTTATTGTGGCCTCAAATTATTTTAGGGCTGGAAGATCTGTAATAAGTACAAATAGCGCTAACACGGTTTGGTGAGACCCCAGCTCACCCATACCAACAACGACGCTTTGTCGAGGCAGCATTCCTTTCTGAAGTTTTTTCTGCTGTTGGGGCTGAGGGAACACAAGCTGGAAAAAGATTTACGAGAAAATGTCGAACTAATTAACACTATTTAACTCGTTCGAATGGCTTGAAAAAAAAGTGTATGAGTGAAATATTTCACGTACTTAAGGGCACGGTTCGGATCAACTTCCGGATAATGGTAGGTTCGGATCAACTAACCGGTCAGTAGATTCCGGTTAGTGACGGACTTCAAAACACCAACAGCCAACCGTAGTTTTCTCAGGGAAGGATTAGTTGAATATCTCTTCTGTGTTTCAATACGACACCTGATGCAATGACCTATCAGCTTCAACTTGGAAGGTGTTTCTTCAGTCATCTGTTTTTCATTAAAACCCCCTTCGCAGCCTATGTTAGACCTTGACCATTCTCTATGATAGAACGTTTCTCCAACAGCAAAAAGCCTGACACTGTCAAATTGTAGCGTACGTGTATATACCTTCTCGTCAAGAATGACACTGTGTAATTCGAAACCTAAAACGAATGTTGCCATAAGATAGCAGATCCCCCATAGAATTCACTAGAATTATCATTAAATCGCAATAACTTAAGCATGTAGAAAATTATGGTACGCTAATAGCACTGCACGGGGTGTAAAGGAGATCAAAAACAATGTAATGAATACCGAACAAGATTTGCAATAACTCACTATTTGTACCTGATGAATATTTCTTATGTATTTACCTGAAAAATTTCCTTCGAAGCAAGAGCGCCCGAGTTCATTTACAATGCAGCCAGTAATTTCCTTTATTAGTCTCATAAGTCGTCCTGCATGTTTATTTCTTTTAACCATTCAAGATCCCATAATTTTAATGCTTAGTAAGTGAAGCAATGGACGAGTATGCTGGCATCCTCCCTCGTAGTCGAGTGACATAAATATTGAAACCAAGCACGCAGGCTTGTCACCAAAGTGACGCAATACTGCTTAATTTTTTTCTGAAAACCAACTATAACAAGTAGTTTACAGCCTTAGGCGTAATTTTTAAACTGATTTTATTATAAGTTACCATCGGGTATTTAAGTAGAACTTGGAAGGACTCAATGATTTTGGCTGAAACTCGCTGCGAAGATTGGTATGTCACTGCACAACTTTGTTCTCTTCATTTCATCGAATTGCCGTACTTTCTTTTAAACTGTAGTGAATGCTTGAGTATGATTGTTTAAATTCTTTTCTCAAAAATGTTTGAGCTGTATTGACCAAGCCTGATGAACCTCTTCACTATCTAAATTTCAACGGATAACTCCTTCGATGGGCTTAGAGCTGTGAAACCTCATAGCCTTTGTGAGCTTTAGTTGGTTGGTCTTCTCCTTAAACTTAACAGTTGAAGCCTATATATCGAAATTTTGTTAAACTAAACACGTTACTGTTTCCCTCTTAGACGGAGTAAATCAACTCTCTAGACTTTCTAACTGTAGTTGGGTCACAATGTCAGCAATGTTATTGATGGCTTACTGAAAAATAAACCAGAAATGTGGAAAAATATTTCAACAGCGCAGTGAAGCAGGTACAATTTTTCTCAAGTACTCTTTGCAGGCTCGGCGCTCTGAAATTAGAACCACGTTTTTTCCAGGAAAATATTGCTGCGTACCCTTCGAGCAAAAATGCTTTTCCAGATGGTCATTTGTGGGTTTGGGTAACGGAATGCAGGCCCTAGGGAGAGACATAAACTCACAATTTCTTCATCATCTCTCCAAGTTATTTTCACTACCAATTCGCCGAACGCCATTTCTCCGTTGAGCATTCTCGTAATTGCTGAATGTCCTGCGTTGTGAAGTTAAGACTGCAGTCAGTTTTCTACCGAGTGATTCGGAAAATCTTCAGAAATTTAAAGCTGTCCCAGCCGCCTTAAAGAGCCGCTAATTGGTCTTTGTAGTTTGGGACTTCTTTTATGCCAGCCGCCTGTCGTCCGGGATCGAGTTGCTGGTGTTTACTTAACGCGTTGGTTGCAATGTGAGCCGACTGTGTACACGGAGGGAATTTTCATAATGCTGCTGACCGACCAGTAGACCTAAACTCAATTTTTATAAGTACTTTTTCAAAGCTATATGAAGGCACGACCCAGTTAATGTTTTCCATTTTCAAAATTGCCTTCTACAATAATTGACTATAAATTTGAGATGAATCTTCAACTTCAGTTTAACTCATCGCGATCAACGTGTTAAGAGTTCTGCCCCACGCTGCTTACAGTGCCGTCTCCAGCTCCGTCTTGAGTCTCGGAGGAGCAACACTATCTTGAACTAACCTGGATTAAACTGTCCGTTTTTAATCTTCATGTAATAAAGTTAATAGGATTGAACCTGTTCGATGAGTCTTAGGAAGTTTCTTTGGGAAAATTTAGGAACTTCGGCGATATTTAAATTAGTGTTAATGATGAATTACTTCAGTTCTAAATCTGTTGCGGCGTTTTTGGTGGTGAATAGACCTTGTTTTTTCGAAGAATCTTATGAAAGTTGCCAAAAACCTTGCTCTCTTATTTCAGCTTACGAAAATGGAATTTTACTTCAAAACTGTGTCCCCTCGAGTAATTAAGCTATCAAAGAACTTCCCATAGTAAGGCTCGATTGTAAAGTGAGAAAAATTGGCACTGCCGGGAGTGGAGACACTCAGAAGTTTCGGGACATTGTTTCCAGGTTTTACATTCAGCAATAAGAAATGGAACTGGCCGTGTTGTATTATGACGATATTCTACGAATTGAGCACGTTACGTGTCTCGAGCCCGCCCCCAAATGTTCGCACGCACTCAACTGAGCACTCATCATCAACTCGAACAACGAATGGCGATGAACAAAATGAGGGAGCAATTTAAAATGATAAATATGTACAAATGCCATTGGGAGTAAGTGAACGTATTACGTTAAATTCACTTATTAGCGGAAGCATAGTAGGAAATTCTAAATTATTCATAACACTCCTTTGCTGTCTGTGCCAATGTGCAGAGGCGGTGAGGTTGCACAGCTTGCCTGCACGGGAGTTGTTTCAAAAGATGTGAACGCTAACGTCAGGAATAAGAGTTTTCAATCTTATGAAATGGATAGTGAAACACTGACTGAGTCAATAGAGGTTGTTGATCGAAGTGCTTTGAAGGATGTATCCTGGATAACAATTACTAATAACTCTAGAAGAATAATGGGATGCATCTTTCGAAATTTTTTGAACAAATAATTAAGAGATTGATCGCGTCATATTTCAACTTGCGCATGCTTTGAGTCACATCGAAGCAAGTAGAATTCTGCAATTATTCTATTTAATTTTTATGAGAATGTAGAGTAAATCTTTCTCTCCTAAAATTAGTACAAAATAGATAAATCAATTTGGGGCTGCAGTGTCACAACTTTCGCTAGTTACTAGGGTCTTATAACTGCTTCAAACGTTATTGTAACACTGGCGACTTAATTCCTTTTCTGTAATCGTGTTACCAAGAAGCAGACTGTCCAGCACCAGCTTTTGAGTTCCGCACATCTTGCCATGAGGCTGAGGAAAGATGTGCTGAACTCAAAAGCTGGTGCTGGACAGTCTTCTTCTTGGTAACACGATTACAGAAAAGGAATTAAGTCGCCAGTGTTACAATAGCGTTTGAAACAGTTATAACACCCTAGTAACTAGCGAAAGTTGTGACACTGCAGCCCCAAATTGATTTATCTATTTTGTTCTAATATAAGAGAGAAAGATTTACTTTATATTCTCATTAAAATTAAATGGAATAATTGCAGAATTCTACTTTCGTCGATGTGACTCAAAGCATGCACAAGTTGAAATTTGACGCGATCAATCTCTTAATCATTCGTTCAAATAATTTCTAAAGATGCATCCCATTATTCTTCTAGCTGTGAGCAAACGATTTAACAAAAATAGAGACACATCATCTAGCGGAGAACTACAAGCTCAGAATACCGACTGAGTCCAGCATGTTCTAAATCAAATATTGGCTTTTTAAGAATCAAGCAGAGACGAAGTACCGTTTTGGAATGAATTTCATCTCCCTCTAGCAAGCCATTACACAGCGAGGTTGAGCGGAAATATCGCTGGTAACCGACACTCTGGTAAAAAGTATTGATGCAAAACGGAATTATTGTATTCATGCCGTAATTTTAGTTAAAGCTACGTCTTGTCACTTTCTCTACAGTATCTACGTAAATATACACATAGATCTATTCAAATGTCTTTGTCGCCTTGTGTCCTATTTACGCATCATCTTACACAATTTACAGCGTACTACATGTTATTCTTGTGCATTGTTCATTTACGGCAAAACGCTCAGTGCAATACAACTATTGAATCTATGGGAATAAGTGTGCTAATGGGAAATATATGGGGTTCACGAGCTGAGGTAAGGTGGGCTTTCTTTTTGTTGAACTAAAATCCATTTATTATGTTACCAAAGATAATCTTCTTTTTCGGTTCATTGTAGTCCTTTTTTTCAGCACCTTTAACTTTATTCCTCAACTTTTTCTTGTTCCATGGCTATACTTCTTAATTTACTGTTTTTATACGCAGGGGACCTAGTGTGGGACCACACTTTGTGCATAGATCTGCATTCCTTAAACTCAGTGCTAAAAGATGCCTTCATCATCCTTTCTCTCTTTGGAAAGTATTTGTTGCGGTTAGGAAGCTTAAAACTAGTTTATCTAATCGAATTTTCGACCGAATGTTCATTAGTGGTTCGTTGTTAACAGTAAGCATGAGCAGCGACTAGTTTGGGCGAACATGCCCTCTTATCGCACCAGCTTAAACATTCCTTTGACATGCGTTTATATGTCGGAGCCCCGTGGTATTCGTCGAATTTCCTGAACTCGGTGAGTGACGCTTACCCCCCCCGCAACACCTTACGTGAACTCGCCAGTCATGCGTGAGGCCGCCGTCACACGGAGACCAATCCGTTGTGCTACGTTACCAAATTGTTATTTGCAGCCTGACACTTGACACTTGGCATTGGGAACCTTCAAATTTTGAGGATTAGATTGAAAGAAAATACTTAAATGCATTTCCAGAATTGAAAAAAAAATTACAAATTAAAATTTGGAGATGTTAAGTTCTACTCTATTCCAAACTAATTTATTAAGCAACACAAATACCTGCGCACCAAAATTCAATGATGAATTACCCAATCTGCAAACAGTGTTGCTCCTCATTGAATCATTAATTCATTGCAAACTGTGCTTAATAGCTCATCCAAATTTACAATAAAAGCACATAAGTTATTCATTTTTTACTGTTTTATCAGACCAGTTAAGTCGCAACTATCAATCCCACATTGATGATGCCATTTCTCAAACTCCTTGGTAATCAAAATCGACTTGGCTAATTTTCAGCGACCCCAGACGAGAGCACTGAAAAAATACCCTCAACTAAAGATGCTTTATTGATAACATAAATTAAGCACTGTATCCCTATTTGCCATGTCAGGAAAAAGAAATGATCCCAAATTACACATAAATAAGTACGCACCAACCCATTTCACCGCCATTTTGGTTACCAAATGGTGGCGATACCAGTACCAAAACTGCACCGTAGCTCATGGCTGAAATTTGATGGTTTTGTAGCGGTAGACAGACTGCATTGTACCGTTTTGTAGACGATTATGACGAAACGTGACCATTTGGTCTCCGTGTGACGGTGGCCTAAGATATATCGACACCCACCCACATCAATAGGTGAATGGCTGCATATTCTGAGCTAAGCTTTACACATTGTAAGTTACGTAGGATCAGATCTTATTACCATTTTTTAATCTCATTTTCTAGCTATGTGCGTGATATTTTTTCCTGACGATTATGCAATGAAGATAATATTGATTTCCAGGTCAATTTGTTATAAGAAGTCCCAGAGAACATTCTAACAAGGACTGTCAGTCGCACGATGGAAGCTCTGGTGAACAATAAACTCGCAGAAAAATACTCCATCGAGAGGACGACCCACAACGAGGATCAGACGAAAATCCCTGCCACAAATACACCTGCTAATCCCATGAACATTTTGTCATAGTAATTTACTGAACTGTTCATGCGGGGATGAAATAGGTCCAGCTCAATGGTCAATGTCAAGTAGAATACGTAACTGACAGTCCTGAGAAATATGAAACGTATGATTTAGTTTTTACTGCCAGCAACTAATTTCTGAAATTTTTATTGCATAATGCATATTTTACAAGTAAGTATCCTCTAACGTCTTTGATAACACTGTGCAACAGATTTTAAGTTGAAAAAATATACATGTTGCATTTTCAAGACCTGTTTCTTGGTAAAAAAGTGCTTTAATTCTAAATCTGACCTTTATTCTTTCAGATAAGGCACTATTTCTCTGTACCATGAATAATATGTTATTATCATTTGTTAAGAATGAAAACACACCCCTATCAGTTTAAACAACATATGTCTTTCTTAGCCTCTTGTGTAGAATGTGATCTCTTTTCATATTCCAGTAGTAGTCTGCCAATATGCCAAGGTTTCTTTTCCTTAAAATTGTTTCTTCATCACTGAAGTATCCTGATGGAATCTCTCGCCATGTTCATCACTCACATCATCGAGATTCTCCGTAAAAAAATTTAAGTGAGAATGGATCACATGAACATTTAGAGACATGCCAAGATGTCGTGCCAAGATCCCATAAGATGTTAATGACTTAGCAGATCTTTCACAACTTCTACATAATCTTCTGAACGATGTTCCCCATGAAGTTATCATCAACTTTCTTAAATGACAAATGCAAGCTTCTCGTTTTTTTTGAGATGTGTGATGGAAGTTTCATTCAGTACAATTGAAGGGTGGAAAGGCTTAGTGGACTACGTGTATAGGAAATCCATTGTAAGTAGTTGAAAATTCATTCTTTAATTTTAACTTGTCTTAATGAAGGGATTATTCTGCGCAAGATAAGCAAATGCGAAGGAATCTCTATCTATTGCGCTTTCACAAATTGCCTTAATGAACGAAGTTTGAAATGCAAAGGTGATAAATGAATTCCATCATTCATAACTTATGTTATGTTCCGTTGCCCTATTTCATCTTGCATCGTTTGATCCTTGCGGAGTTAAGTTCGGGCTCTGGAGTTCAGTGATCACAGGAAGCAGCAAAATTTAGTATACCTAAGCTGGACGTAAGTAAGCATGGCCACAACTTTGAAATCTGCATAAATATCTAAGTTATGGTAACCCTACTGTATGCATGTTAGAATTGTTTTCCGATTTTAAAAGCATTCTTACATCGTTGCCCTATAGGCTATGAGAACAGATGGCAGAGTGATACTGTTGTGTAGCAAAATCTCTTTCATACTGTCTTTGGGTGCATCCATGTAAAGTCACAAGTTGGTGTTACCATAAAGTATTTCCAGTTGTTCAAAAAGTACAGTGATGTCATTACAAAAGCATAAGCATCTTTCATGGTGAACAATGCAAGCAGCTTATCGTACGTTTTCTCTACAGAGTTGTCTTCACTCCTTTCTCAAGAAGATTTCGTTCTTGGAGCGTTGATGCCAGAATCTCACTTTTTGCTTTTGTTTAAAATAGATCCCGGCTCATGTCATTTAGAGATTTTTGAGAAAATAGAATTGGTTGACTCTCGCTTTCTGGATTTTTGGGCTCCACACATTCTCTGCTAGCATGTTCATCTGCAT
The DNA here is from genome assembly GCA_014220935.1 of Platorchestia sp. MABIK. Lineage (NCBI taxonomy): Eukaryota > Metazoa > Arthropoda > Malacostraca > Amphipoda > Talitridae > Platorchestia > Platorchestia sp. MABIK. The sequence goes on from JACJUY010000934.1 coordinate 114,285, forward strand.
TGCTAGAACTCCGTTTTTCTTGATCTGGAGTTTTGAGCGAAGGTAAATCTTTTGAGCGTTCTACTGGACGCATTGCTGATCGCAAATTTGGGTAAACAATGTGTTTTCTTTGCTGCAGTACAGCCTGTAAAGCCATGCTGACACAAAAAACAGACATTAGAGAGAGATCTTTTTGCTCACGCCAAATCATTGGCTCACCAAACTTCATGTGAACATTTATTCCTGTAAGCCAGGCGCTCAATGTCTTAACACAGGTATGACAACACACGAGCCATAACTTGTTCTGACCTCCTATGTTACAATCATGGAAGAGCAAAGAATGTAAAGTCTTTTCTACGGAGACAGCCGTGCACCTTCGCTTTTTTCACCAGCGTATATAGAAAGGCTTCATTTCAAACAGGATGGATGACGTCTCTAGGACGACAGGAGTTCAGTGGCGGCAGCACACTGAGCCTTATTCCTCACATTCCTGTGGTATGTTTGCTGATAAAGTTAGTTTAGATAGATAGATCGGTGTTTATGCTGCAGAAAATATTTAGACACTTTAAACAATTTATTTACCACAAGTGATACAGTAGTAGATTATATCTTAAGTCTAGTACAATGGACACATTTGAGTAGAGCTACTTGTGGGCCTTAATAAGTTCAGCGACTTCTATGGCATCCTATCAGCAACGCTATTGTAAGGTGTACAGTTATGTTTAATCTAATTCACTTGACCTAGGGGCATCCTAGACTGATCAATAAATTGGTTCTCTCATGACACGATGCCTAATTTTTACAAAAATAGTTAATATGCGCTAGATGGGAACAGTACATTCTAGAACACAATTAGTAGCAGACTCGAGATCTATGTCCTTAATCATAGCAAATTACCTTATCAAAGTAAGTCATAAAACAGAAAAAATTGACTTCATAACCTTATGTGATTAATATTTCAATAAGAAGAGGGATTCAAGATTCGTTTTGAACACTTTGTAAGAAATTTTTCCACGGATCTCAGCAGGGATCGCATTCCAATTCTTAGTTCCAATGAAGAGGATACTGTGTTGTGACCGAGATTTTTAATACTAAGGAAGTATGAAGTTACTTCTATTTCGGGTTTAATGATCATGATAACCATTGTGCGCTGTTAATAATTGTTTGAGTTCTCTGTTGCCATCACCAGTCAGTGTTTCATACGTGAAATTGCATATGGAGAGCTTGTAGAGATATGTAAGCCTAAGTATTTTTAAACTTTTGAATGCATCACTTGTGTGAGCATCATATTCTAATTTCTTCACCGCTCTATAATGCCTCTTTTTGGCAGCCCAAAGAGCAAATTAATTTTATTTTATCAGTTCGAACATAGCTTTTATCCAGTATTGTAGATATGGTGGAATGATCGATCGATGAAACATTTTCCGATCTTCTTCGAGCAAACATTTTTTACTCTATGGAAGATTCCAACGGATTTTGACAATTTAGTTCTGATATGTGCTATGTACTCTTTGAGTGTCAAATGTTTACCTCATGTAATGCCCAGGAACTCACAGGAGTTGGATTCTTTAATTTCACCATCACCAATTTTAACACATGGAAGATACACATTTCTCTTATTTGAGAATATTATGTATTATGTCTTATCGTCATTGAAACATATTTTATTAGCTTGAAGCCACATTGAAACCTTTTGCAGCTCATTATTTACGCTCTCCGCAATAAAATTGAATTTTCATTTGGAAGAGCCGCAGAGAGCGTGCTGTCGTCGGCAAAAAGTATGAATTTGAAAAATGTAGTAGATTTACAATATCGTTGATAAAGATCAAAAAAGAGGAGAGGCCCAAGGACCGACATTTGTGGTACTCCATGGCTGATTGTCAGTAGTTCCGATTGTGCATCGTCAATGCCAACATACTGCTACCGATTTGTTAAGGATAATTTGAACCAATCATGTGAAACTCCGCTAATGCTAAACAGCGCAGTTTCGATGGTAAAATGTTATTGTCCACGCGTGGTGATGTACTCTAGTCCATCCCATGTTCAAGTGGACGGTGTCCTGGTATCATGTACATACAGTGTGGGGCAAAATAATGCAACATATTGATTAAATAGCTAGATTCCACATTTTTAAATCCACGTACAATTAGAAAAATTGAAATATATAATTAACTTAGAGTCGTGTGCCCTTCAAATTAGAATTGAATTTATCACTCATATATCAAACGTCAATTATGCCCACAAAGTCTGTTTAAGGAAACTTCCCCACGCTTCACCCAATATACACCATCTTACGCCACGATACAACTCTCATTCCAGCTCCTTTTCGCGCGGCGTGGTAATATTTGGTGAGGTTATATTCAAATCTTCCTAAAAGACGCTGAATTTTCCCCGCGCTTTTGAAAATAGTTTCACTACATTACTCCATGCGGTGAGACAAGTCGTTACGTGGTGTTCGTTCGCTTGAGGTCTGGTTGTAATGTCGAGAGGCCATGTCATTACATAGCCATATCCTTCTTTTTAGTTACGAGAATCCATAGCGTGGTCCATAACGTTCTGAAATTCGTAAAACGTCCATCCTTCCGTATGCCGGGATCATTCATGTTGATGCTATCTAAGTTTGTATCCTTAATAGTTAATGTTATCGTCGTCGTAGTCGGGTTCTTTCTTGTCGAGGAAAAAGAATTGTCCGTTGATTTCTCTCGCCACCTGTCGAGTGACTCTGGGCTGGTCGTACGAGTCACCGTAGGTTAATCAGGATAAACTTATTCTATCGTTAGAGTTATGCCCTACCGGCAAAAAAATGACAAGGAAAGAGACAAAAAAAGGAAGAGGTTTATTTATGTTCAAGACTGTGAATATGGGCATTGGTAGTGCGGCAGCCGAGCTGAGCGATTGATCGCTGCTTTGTATTTTGAGGCAAAGGCCTTGAGGTGACGACCGCCAGTACAAAGCATCGTCGTAGCCGGTTGCGAGACCTCGAGAGATATGAAAAAACCGAGACTTAATGCATGATACATGAAAAAATGTTTTCTGAATAAAGCAATTCAAAAGTACAATGTATAAAGCAAGCTAAGGATTGACATAAAGTCAATATTAAGAAGCAAAGAACTAACGCAAATGTGTCTGAGCCTCAGCACTCCTTTCCAGCGAGATAGGAACATAGTGGGAAATTAGCTATTACCATCAAATTATCACATGAACATAACCATCAAATGTCGCCATTAAGCACACGTAATGATTGGAATGCGTTGAAGAGAATTTTTGAACAATCATAATTTGTCGTCATTGTGCTTCGTGATAAGGTCTCTTCATCTCGTGACAAGGTCTCTTGAGTCATAGAATGTTCTGCGAAGCGCTGTGACATGAATAAATTCCACTCGTATTGATGCTATCACACGGTACACACTCATTATTTCCATTTCCACTTATCCTCCAATTTGACATGATTTCAAAGTCGAACTAGCAAATTAAATTACCTTTTCATTTTCAAATCCTCCACTATATTTCAAGTTGACAGTGATTGTGTGGGCAGTTCGCTGTTTACTTTCTTCATTCACAAGGTCTTCATACTACAAACGTTCACAAATTAGCTCAAGAGGCGAAACTCATCCTGCATTATTGATGCCGGCCGGCCAGTAGAGGGAGCAATCTTCAATGCATTGGTTACGAGCTGCTCTTCAATAATTTTATTCACATCAAGAAGAAGTACTTTCGAAGCAGACGAGTGCATGCAGCGATTCAGAGATTTATGAGCACCTTGCGAAGAGCAAGAGATTGAGGATCCTACCTTCAAAATTGATAAAGCACCCTTACACAGCAGATTGCAAGTTATTTCCTATGAGGCTCCCCCATGCAAAGAGTTTTTGCTCAGAAGCGTCATCATAACTACTTAATCAAATGGAACTCATGAGGAGCATTTAGAGGAGTAACGCATACCAAAAGTTTGCTGAAATAGTACCAGTAATTCTGAAAATGGAGCTAATACAAGGATTTTTGTATTAGGATGAGAGGAGGACGCAGATCCTTGCATTATATGCAAGGATCGGATGAGAGAACTGGAAACTAATTTAGAATGTCTTTCGTTTAGTTACACCCAATGTGACCCTAAATTGCGCTGATATGGAGCGGAAAGGTATTGCCCTACGGCTTCGAGGCAAGAGGATCTCGAAAATATTCCTTAATTTCTTTTATTATTGCCATGTTACGTGTTTTTCTAACGTCATCATAAATATGAGTACAATTGCATAGAGTAAAAGTATTTTTTTATTTCGTGGTCTAGTAGCTCTTTTTCACGTTTGAAAATTTTGAAACACATTAAAGAAGAGTATTTTGATTGAATATACACACATTCACAGGATTTCACACCTATACGGGGATTTTCTCGTATCTTATAGAAATATGAGTGAAGTGTACTTACACATATATGACTATCATATGTGTTTTTCTTTCCCTTTATAATAAATGTAGGCTTTAAATGTTGAAAAATTTGTACCATACTATCTTCATCGACTATCTTGGTACCTGTGCGTGGTTTACACGTATGTCTAACGACACAAAACTTTAGAAGCAACATATGACTGGACCACTTCACTCGCTTTGTGTATTTTGAACTTTCGTCCATTCGTACTGTAATCATGTTTACATTATTACAAAAAGTAGTCTCAAATGATAAAGTAATTTCCCATGTGTCAAGTATAACAACGATCGTAAATTAAACCTCATAACAACTACCATGACCTAAAAAATTACTTTGAAATGAATATTCAAACGATACCAAATGTTTGACCTCATCTTAACATTTGGCGTCTCGAGGCAATCTCGAAAATAATTAGCGCTAAATATCAATTATAATAGCCTTTACACCACCTCCAAAAATCACGCTTCTAACTATTCACCAGTGAATGAACATTTAGGCTGTGATAAAATGTGAAAAACACGAACGATTTATGCAGTGATCTAAAGGTCAGTGAAAAAAGAGACATAAATCTTCGATGGCATCGTTTCGCAAAGCCCTTACATCAATATATGCAAATGAAAGCAATATTTAGCATAGAAGAGCGTGAATCCTCCGTTCCATGATGATTTATTCGACAAGTTTTACTGCATATTACTCACTCTCGATCACGTTGTCTTTCGTCAATAGTCGGAGCTATAGCACTTCTAAAAGACATTTGGGTGAACGCATCAAACTGTGACTTGGCCCAAAAAAATAGTATTATTTTCGGTATTTCTTTGAGTTTCAGAGAGATTGCAGTTCTTGCTGAGTGAAACTTACCCGCGTCCGTGACAGGAAGAAAAGATTTTTTGTTATTTTACGTCGATGTCCTTGAGGCGTTGCAGTAATGAATGAAAATAAGAAATCTAAAGAACAACTCCGAGTTTCGAATGTGTATATACACTACCGCTAAAAATTATTACGAGCACAAGACATCTCTCATATGACATTTTTCTTAAAATGGTCAAGGTGTTTTTGAAAGTTCCTTTTTTTAAACCGCAAAAATTTCTTAAATCTTCATTTTAATGAGTGAAATGAATAGTGAAGACATATTTTCATTAATTTATAACTTAAATGCTAACAGAAAAAATAATGTTCTCATAGCATAGAGCGGCCACCATTTATTCAATCCTGTAAAGATGTTTCTTCTGTGGCGCACATCGAGAATCTGACCATACAGAATGCATCACCTCGTAGGTTTTCTAGCTAGTGCAATAAAAAGATTTGTCGATGAAATTTTTCTGCGCATCTAGGACTGATTACCATTATATTTCATGTAAGTTGAAAAAAGTATCCAGTGAAAGTGTAAAGGTATTTCATATAAAAGCAACATGCAGCTACCTCAGTTCTGATTCTGATTTTTAAAAATAGCTTCCTCTTGCTGTGAAACTAAAAATTGTGAGTGCTCGCACTCAGTGCGTGTAAAACATTCATGCCTCTTTGAATAAAATCGTGAACTTTTATTCATAAAGTATAGCTTGGCTTGGTAAAAATATGGCTTGGCTTAGAAAATTCATGGCTTGGAGAACATCATCCAATAATAAAAATGATAGAAGCAATTAGAACGGAGTGCTGATGCGAACAAAAATATTATGCCTCTTGGATTCATGACATTTTCTTTTGTTAACAGAGTAGGGTTTGCAGTTGCCAAAATTTTTCGCCAAATTTTACTAAGGTAGAACTATGCTAAGCCATATTTCAATTGCGCATTAATAATTTGCAGTTAGATATCGAGAAGGCGTATTGATTTACGTACATGACATTCGAGGACTTTCAAGCCATACTCTATCAAGTAATCATTGGTATTTCCGCTCGCGTAAGACAGAGCATTATCTTCTCTGAACATTACCCCGCTCTCGAACGACAGAAGCTAACTGTTCGAGAAATGAAAACATTTTCCTGGAATTCGATGCAGGCATCAGCAGCGAATTTCACCTCAACTGGCACCCATAAAGACCCAGACAGTTCAGTGTCAACATTTCTTATCCAACTCATTACACTAGCATCCTCTAATAAACGCCGCTGTTTTGGGAGATTAAGTCGCCCTTTCTTTCCTGAACTCCACGAGAGCTCGTCCTGTCCATCATGAATTGCTCCTCATTTATTGGGCGAAACTGCAGTTCACAGTTGGTATTCCTAGTACTCATTTCCCTTATTAGCAAGGGGCTATTCGAGTAAAAGTCAAATACTTGTACAGTTATTAGTGCCAATTATGATAAGCACTGCAAAGCCGAAGTCTGACCTGTTCATTTATTTACTAATAACTGGGGCCATTAACACCGTAAAAAGTCTGTGTACAGGCGGCCAATTAATTTATAATTACATTATGTCAAATCTGCGTGAATGTTTCGAAGTCTCTTTCTCTCCACATTTATTCAGCATCGGTTTTCCTTTGCAAGACCCAGCAACAATACTTTTGATGTCACGATCACTATTCTTGATAAACTTCGATACTCTCAATATTTTCTTTAGAGCTGCTGACGGTTGTGTCTCTCCGCTCACTGTCCCGTAAAGTTCAAGTGAAAAGCTCATTGACGCTTTGGTACGCCTCGTAAAATAAACGCTAGAAGCGCATGTGATTTTTAGAGCTGGCGCCACCTTTTTGATTACTTAAGCGTAAACATTTTAAAATGCAGGTTATTTTTGCAAATTATTGATGCTAACATTCAAATAAAGTCCAAATCGCTGTCAAAATATTTTGTATCTTCAAAAATATTTCGCGCGATAAAGCGTTACTTTCTCCATTATTTAGGAAGAGAATTTCTTATAAAATTAAAGAATGTTCTCGTTAAAACGCCCCAAATAGGATTCTAGTTATTAAAATGATTCTGTGATGTTTAGTTATGTTTTGTAAAATTTCCGTTCTGGCGATTTAGGGGCAAATCAAACTTATTTTCTAATTTGGTTCGATCACGATTCAAATTGGTTGGAAGGAACCCCCAACTGATGCTGGAAAAAAATCCAGTCATTTTGGTTATGAAATTATTTCTTTTTTTTTCAATTATGACCAAAGATGCCACACACCAAATTTTGAAGAAATTCAGATCAGGCTTTGGAAAAAGTTATACTGATAACTAAGTGTTAAATGCCAAGTCAGCAATGATTTTCGCCCATCGCCCAAAGTATTATTGTTGACGATGATATATCGAACGAATCACTACAACTGAACGCCTTTTGTTATTAGATTGTCAATTTGCTGACTGCCAATTTTGTGCATAAATTCATGGTCTTCTTTTGTTTCATGAAAGTATATCATCTCCAATTCAATGCCTCAGCGACATTGTATGTCCACTGACAGTCAGTTTTACGCTGAAATTGATCATCTCTGTTCGCTTTCATCGTCTTCAAGGAAGATATAAGTATGTGTGTACGTCGTCTATGACAAACCAGTAGGCCTTCGTTCTACCTTTGTATCATATAGCATGTTACACAACAATAATTTCTTGAGTTCATTCGTTCATTCTGGGCTTGGCTCCCTTAACTGCTACTCCTGAAATTTATTTAAATGTTCGTTTTGCAAATTTATTGTCACTCTAATTTCAGCTTACTCCTACTCTGCTACCTGCGTTTGGTTAGTGTTGGTAGGTATGAAATTTGATTGCAACTCCAGTATGAGCCATCCGGATCTTTCGGATTGTCATACTCTATTTCAATTTGTTTTAACGATTAGGCATTTTTATAATCCGCGATGTTCGCATAGCTACAATAATATTATTGTAGACCAAGTTCTATGGGATGGCAAACATAGCTCCAGGCCCCAAACCCACTGTTTAATTACATGCCCTAAACCGGCTTTGTATGGCCTATAAATTTGTAATGAAAATTTAGCGAGCAAATGCTTCGTATTCTGTCTATATGTACATGGTAGATCTTATCTCGTACAAGAACCATAGCTTGAAACACGTGAGCCTCACCGCAACGACGAGAGACTAGAAGTGTCTTGTACATACTGGCCAAATTATTAGACGCACCTGTCTTTTTTCAAATAATGTTTAGTTTTTATGGTGAATCTCTATGGATTATTGGTTTACATGCCTAAATGTAAGATTTAAAAGATTTGGACCAATTGGGAATAATAAATACACAGAATTGACAGTCAATTATGTGTATTCAGCAACATATATTAGTTTCTGTCCGATGAATGAAAAAATGAAGATGTGACGGATATTTTCAATATTTAGTTGTTCCGCTCTTGGCTTTAATAAAAGCCTTGATACGTTCTGACATACTATTGATGCATGCCTGTACTGTCTTTTGCACCTTTGTATCATGATTCCGCATTTCAATGAGCTTTGCAATCAGCTGGACGTTTTTTGTTATCACACCCTTTGCAATTTCTTTTTTCACCACCTCTCAGGCATTTTCTATCGGATTCATATCCTGTGAATTTCCCGGCCAGGGCAAAAATTGTAAGTTTTTTTCATGCAGAAAGGTTTTTACTGAACGTGCAGTGTGGCAGGAGGCCCCATCTTGCATAAAAATGAAGGATTCTTCATTTGGAAACCAATCTCTTAGCTGAGGAATAAACCTCTCTTGCAAACTTCAATGTATTGGTCCTATTTCATCGTCCCCTGATCCACTTACAGGCAACCAGTGCCCTTTCCACTTATCACAGACCAAACCATGACTTTGGTAGAATGTTTAACTGTTTGCACAACACAGTCAGGAGGATATTTTTCCCCAGGACGCCGTCGCACAAACTGAGATTCATTTGCCAAAATTACAATTGTGGTCTCATCACTGAAGCACAACGGAGAAAAAGAATAAAAATCAACCATGAGCCTAACTTTTCAAGTATCAAAATTAAAAACACACAGTGTAAACTTGTTTTGTACAAAATATAAAGGATTTACATTGATACTCATTGATTTCCAGTAGTCCAGTAATAGTAAAACCAGGTTTCTGGTTTTTTTTACTACTACTGGACTACTGGAAATCAATGAGCATCCAGGCTCTTATCCTTGAGATCTCTGGCCCACTTAAGACGTTAAACTTTCATTGCATCAGTCAATTTCAACTTCCTTGCTGTTCTGCAGGACTTGGATTGTAAATCTGACAATTTGCGCCTCACAGTTCTTTCAGATGCATGAATGCCATTGCTTCCAAGCTTGGATTTAATGTCTTTTGTGGAGGCAAACCGATTTTCAAGACAGATTTTCTTCCAACAGCGTTCCAATCTTGGTGTGAGAATCTGCTTTCGGCCACATTTTCCTTTTCTTTGAGGGGCTACTTCTTGTCCAGACTCAATTGTATTTTTGATTCGCCTCACAGATGATTCAGAAACAAACAATCTTCGAGAAACTTCTCGATTAGAATAACTTCCATTATTCAACAGAGCTTTTATCTATTCACTTTTTCGAGGTGTGAAATCACTTCTTTTACCCATTATTAATGAAAGTTAAATACAAATACACAGAGTGGCCCAGAAGTAACTGACCGTTTTAATTTGCTAATAAAAAGAAAAAAATGAACGCTAGAAAGTTGAAACTTATTTTATTGGAAAGAATTACAATTTCATAGTTTATTAACACAGTGTTTTGAATATGATATCCTTTATATGGCCGCCACGGTTGTTTTGACAAATTAGGGCTCTTTTCGTAGTCGCTTCCATAACGCTCCTTAGTGTATCTGGCGAGAGTTGAGCTATTTCAGAAGAAAAGTTGTTTTTATGTTCTTTTAAATTTGTTGGATTTGTTCCATAAACTCGTGACTTGAGGTAGCCCCACAAGAAGAAGTCGCATGGGGTCAAATCTGGAGAACGAGGGGGCCGCTGGATGTTTCCAAATCGGGAAATAAAATGATTTTGGAAAGTAATCTCTTAACAATGTTATTCTCTTCTTGTGTTTTTCTTCTTGTGTAATTGTATTTTTAGAAGGACTGATCCTTGTTTGAAAATGGATACTGTAGTCACGTTACACTTCTGTTATTGACGTCGTCTAACTGTAGGATTGCAGAATTCTTATTCTTTCTTCTTTGCTGTAGCGAACCATTATGAAAATTTGAGGTTATGAAATGAAGCAAAATTTCTTCAGTTTATATGCTAGCTGAGTATATAGGATACCATATAATAAACTATAAAAATATTATTCTGAACAATAAAACAAGTTTCAACTTTCTAGCGTTCATAGTTTTCTTTTTATTAGTAAATTAAAAGGGTCTCTTACTTCTGGGCCACCCTGTATATCTGCTGACAAACAAGAAATGTACAATTAGAAGGTTCAAATAATAAACTACTGTTATCTAGCTCAGAAATGCATATAAAGAGCTATTTCACACAAGTCATATTGCAACACAAAGGTTACATTGCAACACAAAGGTTACATTGCAACACAAAGGTTACATTGCAACATTGCATTGGTGGTTACATTGCAACTGAGCACATACACTATGCATTAAGCCCATGTTCACTGCATTCTGTTTCAAAGTGATACATATAGATGCATTTATTTTCATTAAAAATAGTTGGTCAATGATATTCCATCAAGTATGCCACTGAAAATTCATATGTATTCGATCCCCGGCCCTCGGAAGTCTTTAAATAGCAAAAAAGCAGGGTGCGTTTAATAATTTGGCCAGGGACTGTCCGTGGCATGGTTTAATCTACCCATACTATAATAAGAGCTGCGTTCGTCTGTCTGTCCGAAGCCAGTCGAAAGTGTGTGATGAGCGTATCTGTGATACAACCTCCAGACCTAATATTTTAACGGGCCGTGTTCACTCGGCCTCACCAACTCTCGAGAGATTGATTTTTTTATTTCTTACGGCCTTTCTTTCATTTCGCATTCTTTCTTATTTCAAATAAAGGAAGGTGGACTAGTAATTCATTTTTCCGACGTGTTTTCCTCTGCCGCTCAATCTGACTCAGATTCCTTGTCTCTAACGTAACTTCTATAAGGTAACCTGACTGTATTGGAGTTGCTGGAAGTGAGCTGTAGTAGGAATACACTTGCAAGACAATTGAGTCTCTTTGGAACTGAGCAAACCGCAAAATTTTCTGCTGCTTAAAAGCAACTTGTATCCAGAGCGACTTGAGCATCGTTGCTTCCAGAAAAAGTTGTAAAAAATTGTGAAAATGAAAAAATTGACGTTATCATTTGAACATTATGATCAACACTGTGTGGCCTCCCGTATGAAGCGATCAGTTTTTCTCGATGATTCTCCTGGCTGGTCAGTGTCGTAGTCTTTTGGAACAAATTCAATAATATAGACTGTTGTGACATTTTGAAAATGATAATTCGTGCTGCTAAACATGCTAATTGTTGGAATGAAGCTCTGATGCTACATAATGATCTGAACTTCTCTTCTCACATTCCGTATTTCCTCTCTTCTTATCTAGTACTACCCAGTACTACCTGCTTCAATAACTGAGAGAACGGACCCAAACCCTCACTCGTTTAAAGATGAAGGCAAGGTCAAATATGACATCGTCACGTGGCCGATGTAAGAGGGATATTAAAAACACATGGCTCTCGCTTTCTTCTACGCGTCCCGTCAGGGGGTAAAATGTTCAACCCATCTTGGTTGTTGTGATGTTGACCAAAAATCAGGTTCGAAATTATGCAGACAGGTTTAAACGAAAACTGAGTGAACACTAGCCATCGTTGTCGTACAAACTTTTTTCGCATCAGAAGAAATTTTCTTAATTTACAGCTTTTGTGAATTGGGAATACCTGAAAGAAATCGGAATGCCGTGATCAACACAATGAAACATATATTCTAGCTAGAGGAATCTCTTTTTGGCTCTCCCAGATATTTCGTAATTATTGTTCGCACTGAAACACCGGCGTTGTCTGACGTTCGGCACTTAGCTGATGGAAAGCGAATCGCTGAAGGTTTTCGAAAATGACGTCCGCCATTCATTGATGCTCGCCTACGAATCAGTTAACGCCTGCCTCTGGCTGTTTCATGGTTGCAACTTCAGTCATGATGCAGCTAGCCAACTGAACCCCTCACGCTACAAAATCACATCCTCCGTTTTAAGCCAAGACGCAGGAAAAGGAGATGAACAAGACATAACTGGACGTAAGATCCCAACATTAAAAAAGCGGAAACTGGGCATTTTTAAAATGAAACCTCCTACCATTAGGAAAATTAAAATACCCAGTGATTTCAGCAAATACCGAAGCATCCCCTATTAAAAGTGATATTTGCAGGAATCGAAATGTTTTCTCTCCGTTCAACACGATCCACAATGTTTATCACAAATTTTTTTAGATGTTAAAATTCGTGTAAAATTTGACTCTGCATTTATTTTTTATAAGGAGCAAGAAGGCGTCGTAGCAAAATAAAATGGTAAAATATGTGCTGTATCACAAATTTCAGGAAATAAGATAATGTTGAGTATGACACGCTACACGATCTAATCAAGATGAAATGAAAGGTTGAACAAGTTAATTAATTTTTTATTCTGGTCTCCCACATAGCGAAGGTAAGGAGAGAGACTAAATCTTAACAAAGTCTGCTCCAATTAGAGGCAGGCAACAAGACGAAGTGTTAGTAATAAAAAACTATTGCAAAGCAGGGTTCATCCAATAGTCAAAATTTTATAATGGCATTTAACTGATCTCAATATAAATTAAAATTTCTTTATTCTTTAAGAAAGTAAAATCTCTATTTAGCTTGAATACTCTTGACAACTGCAATCGTCTTGGCAATAGTCTTGACACGCAAAAGGTTAAATAAAATAGTTTTAGGCCCCCAAAGCTGCTGGTGAAGTTGACACATAAAAGGCGCACTCACAAACTCCCCGCAGATCGTCGGGCGGCTCAGCAGACATGCGGGACATTACCTGATAACGCCACGAGCCACGCGGCGCTATATGTACGTCACAGGGGCGGTCGAGACAGCGGCCCACCCTCGTACCCGAGACAAGCGCCTGCCGACGGTGGAAAGTTCAAGGAGCGCGGCAACCCTCCAGGCACTCCCTAGACCCATCGACTCATCTACAAAAAACAATAAATGACGACAATGTAAAATTGTATAAATGCAAACATAACAAAAATAACACAGAATAATACAAATTTTTGAATACCAGAAAATGCTGTGGGAAGATCGTAGGGTTATACGTTAGATTAAGGTTAGGCAAGTATATTAATAAGTTCTCAAATAATAACAAATTTTGCAATGATTCAAACTGATATTAAACGTAAGAATTCAACACACCTGAACTTTACGGTTCGTCCAGTGTTGAAACTCTGAGGCAAGAAGAGTTGGCAAGGTTCAACTCAAAAAATACGAGACTTTCAAGAGGATAGTATGAGGAAGGAAGGAACTCAAAATTGGGGAGTTAGAGACACCCCTGTGATGGATTGAGCTCTCGACCCAAATTTAGTTAAGTAGTGCTAAAAAGGTTAGCAAGCAATGAATTAAGTTGGTCGCCAAGACATTCTTAAAAAAAAATTAAAATAATTATTAAGCGAAACCGGTAATAGAAAATTCAATCACACACACACAGGCACATGAAAATCTAAAGTATACACCGAGGATATATTATCTAACCTAATAATACCCGTTTTGTGTTTATTTAAATATTTATTTATGTATCTGTTTGGTGTCCGCTTCTTAAGAAACATAGGATGTCTGAGTTTGCGGTATCATGGATACCGAATTCCTCAGTGTATTGAAAGATTGATTTACATGCATTGATATGTTTAACATTTTATCAGGTTAGATTCGGTTAGGACATGATAGGTAAGGATAGGTAAGTAATATTGACGGATTTTTTTCAGAGGTCTACCTAGCTTAACGATGACATTGTCAGTGAAATTTCCACGGGTCCTGCTACCACCTATTATTTTCCATGGTTTATTTGTTTGGAGTCCGTTCCTTTCATTTCTCTGCCACGCTCATAAGGATAGTAATAATGACCGTATCTGTGATACGATTTCACCCAGTGCACAAGTATAAGAACATTTCTTACCTCGGGTACTGTTAGGATGGATATATTTGTTTGTCATCCACATCTGAAAAATTCATTCAAGAAAGGTATGGAATCCCGTCATTTTTGGCGGGCACTACATACTAGTAATATGATAAGGGCCGCGTCCGTCCATCTGTCAGTCCGCCCGTCACACCCACCAGCAGAGAGTGTGTGATGAGCGTACCTGTGATACAAGATAAATCAACACCACAAATTTTGGTGCAATAATCCATAAATTTAGAGTCGGAAAGAATATCACATGTAATGTTTAGTAAGGTTGTATGCAATGCCAGAAGTTGAGAGTTAGGAAAGTATAGAAAGCCATAGGAAAATCATGGGAAAGCCATGTTGAAGCTCAGTTGGTCTGTCGCTCTGTCACGCTGTCAAGGATGCTTAATAACCATTTTTGATAGGAGTTCCACCAGTGCATATGATTATGAATATTTTAATCGTGGGTTATGTTGGGTTGGATATATATGTCTTTAATCCCCATCTGAAATATCTCTTTAAGGAAATATCGATTCCCGTCATTTTTGATGGGTCGTGAGCATTTGCACGAGCATTTTCCAGATCATTGGAAGGAATATCAGCAGTTAAGACTTGAGAAAGTATAGGATAGCCATAGAATAGCTGGGGAAATCATGGGAAAGCCATGTTAAAGCTCAGTTGGTCCGATATCTAATCCTGCCATTTTTTGACGGGCCGTGTGCACTAGCATTGAAATAAAGAACAGATGTCAAGCATGCAGATGAGACGTCGATGTCTTCGTAGAGATGGGGTCCAAGTTCACTTCTGTGACGGCGCAAAAATAAGTGATCGCAGTTTAAGGCATTGTTTAGTTCATAAAAACAGAATCAAAACTAGACCACTACAACGTATATCACTCGACGGATGCGTCCAACAATATAAGGCAGTGAAGGGGGGCAACCCAGGCCCCTGCCAGGCCCCTGTCGGTCCGGTGAGCTTTTTTTATTTTGTTGTTGGAAAAAGACCCTTAGGTGGTGGACTATTCGGTCTTAAAATTTTATGGCGCTACGGACACTAGA